>LFIW01002874.1:0-97295 GCA_001625285.1 Colletotrichum incanum
AAGGGATCATCCGGATCTCAGCTCGCGACTCCTTTTCACCTGCATCGCTGCAGTATACAAGGCCAACCCCACCAAAACCCCCCCCCCCCCGGGTTGCGCTTTCACTCGTCCAGTGCGAGTGTTCCGATTTCAGGGATGGACATGGAGACGCATGTGGCACCTGGTTGAGGTGAACTCCTCGGTACGTATCTCTTTGGCTTCGTCTAGCCTCTTCCTTTGCCGTCCTACGTAAGGCAAAGGTGCTCTCATCCTCACGCAGAACCCGTCTGCTTTTTTCACTCTTCGTTCGCACTAACACGATGCGCCCCCATACCCTCCTCACCCTCGCCCACTCCCACTCCTACTGCTCCCACTCCTACTCCCACGCCCGCTTGAACCTCCTCGACCTCTGATCCAGCCTACCCTACATCAGTGACACACACCTCGACAAAGTCAGAGACACCCGAGACAGCCCCCGCCAGCCACATCTTGCTTCCCCGGTGCTGCTGCAGCTCGACATGGACATGGACCTGGATCTGGCCCTCGACCCAAATCTCTGACCCGGCGCTGCATCTGCATCTGCATCTGAGCGCGCCTCACACTAGGCCCTCACTTCTCGCATCGCCCTCGCAAGTATTTTCTCGCCCTCGGGTTCTCGAAAAAGTACCTCCCTCACCTTTGTCCGTCTTCTCTCTCTCTCTCTCTGTGCGTTTCAACACGCCACCACGACCACATCTTAAAGCCTTCACTTCTCCAGACCCTTCCGGCCTCGACCCCGTGTCCTCTTGTCCTCCAACCTAACCTTAGCCATATCCTCGGCTCTGTACTGATCTTCAGTCGGTTTTCGTCTCTAATTTTCAAATTCCGGCTACCTTAATTCTCAGGTCGACCCCCCCAGATCCAGCTTCGCCTTCAGCTTGATCTGCCATCAACCTCCTTCACCCAACTGACACCGACCACCGCCGTATCTTTTTCTACTTTTTATCATTTCTTATTCCCGCCAAGTGTCTCACTTCCCTTCCTCTCTTATATCACTTTTCTACGAAACCATCACCCCGTCATCTACGACGAGCCCTCCGTCGACTCCGAACTAAGGGTGCTCGCCATATATATTACGGCGCATCCCACACTGCCCACTTGTTTCACCAAAGTGTCGTACAACCTCGACCGCACAAGCACGACTTCCGGCCAAGCCCTTTCACATCCCTCTCAGCCAGATTCTCTGTGTGGCCCTCGAAACTCGGCCAACCGACGTCGTGCAGAGACGGAACCTGACCTGCTCCGTGTCTGACAACCTCGCCATATTCACGACCTGCTTCCACGTCGCACTCGGTGTTCTGGATTCACTTCGCCGGTCCAGTGAGACTCCATTACCCCCAGCTGTTTCATTTTCTTTGGTCGGCAATACCTCCTTCCCGGTTGTTCCTGCCTTCCTTCGTGGTCGCCGAGTCCCTGTCCGACTGTGACCTCACTTTCAGCCAGTGCCCCAGCACGTCGGTCGAGGTCTCTTCCTCCCCTCCGGCCTGCTTTTACATTTCCTGACCTCAACCTCGACGTCCACACACGTTTCTCACAAGATTGAGTCTTAATATTTCCCTGCCTTTCTCTCGTCCTACCGTCATCCACGCACCGGTTTCGTTCTTACATATAACCGCCCGGACTGGTGAGTTCATCCCCATCCCCCCCACATCAATCCACATCGCACTCCTCCCAACGCACATCCGAGCGCCAAAGCTTACCAAACTTTCTGAACATTAGATAAATACGCAAGTAGCCGTCATCGGCTTCCTTCACCATGCCTAACAACTTCGATCGCTTAGAGAAACTCTTCTCCCGGAGAAAGGATCTCACCATTGAGATAAACTCGTCAACCATGGAGTCGACTGGGTCCCGAACCGCCCCTCTGGACCACAGCTTCCCCCAGCCGTCTTTCATCCGCCCGCGCGTTTCTCGCATGAAGGCTAGAGAAGAGCGCATTGTCGCCTCCCAGAACGATAAGCGTGCCCAAAGTCTGCCGGAAGCTCCGTCCGAGCGCATGTCAATACACGTCTCCCACCTGACCAGCACCAGCATGACAACGCTCACTCTTCCAACCCGCTCCATGTCGCTCAGCCACCGAAGAGAAAGCCAGCCGGTGGCGAGTCTGCGCGGATTCGACTTTCCTTGCCCTCCTACATCCTCTACCACGGGTTCGCCATTTGGCATTGCGTTATCGCCCAAAACTATGCCCACGGCACGTAAGCTTTCTCTTGAGCACCGCCACAGCTCCGTCATCCTACCTCCCCACAGATCTGACACCCCGCCCTCCTCCGACTACGAGGACGACTCAAGCATAAAGGGCTCTCAGAGCCGCCCGTCCTCTTCTCTCAGCAGAGATCTGCCGACGCCCGCATCATCTCCAGAAATGAAGCCCGTACACGATGCGCAGCCCAGAGACTCTGCGGAGCTGGGTCTGTCTAAGAGGAAGGCAGCCGCCCTAGCAACCAGACGTCGGAGGGAAGAAAAGGCGGCAGTAATGCGTCGTTCTCAGGGTCAGTCGAGATCCCACAGGTCCATTACCTCTTCAAGTCAGATCCTCAAAGGCGGAGACGTCACCGACTTCTTCACCCTTTCCGACGATGACATCTTGGAGGAAGAACCCGAGTGGGAGGACGCTCTGGAGACATCGATGAGACCGGCGCCCCTGCGATTGCCGCCGTCTCCACCTACCCCGGCATCTACGATCTCCTCGTTTCGTTCCAAGCGAAGGACCTCGTCTATCTATGCCGACGACGTAGCCAAGGAGGGTGCACTCCAGGTCGCACAGATCGCAGCTAAGCACAAGTTTGATCTTGTTTACATTGTCAACCTGTGGCCCGAGAGTGTGTCGGAATCGTCGTCACCCACATCTCGATTGTCGATGGATTTTTCTTCTTCCAGACCAACCAGCGTGAGAAATTCACTACTTGGTCCCATGGACGGACCAATGGTGGACTCCGCCCCCGGCATGACCGGCCGCCTCCTCGCCGCCTTTGGATTGTCCAACCTCACAAGCCCTTTCCGCATCTCAGCCACTGTCCAGTCCAAGATTCTGAAGCAAGAAGGATGGATGGAATACCGTAGCGATGATGCCCAAGCCGGCGAGTTTGCGCGGGGTTACGGGCACGCTTTCCACACCGACACAGGCCGTAGGGGCTCTGCCAATTCGAGCCCTCGCAACTCGATTACCCGGGATTTCTCTCAGAACGATCACGGCATTGTCTTTGCCGCCTACCGTTACCCCGGCAAAGATTCCCGTGCTGCTGGATGTACCAAGGAAGAACTCGAGGCACTCCGCGTGGATGCCGAGGGACTCGTCGATTATCTCGTCGCCATCCACAAGGCACGACGCCTTCGGGATCCCATGACGCTCCAAACGCTCATCGACGAAGACGCCACGCCTTCATAGAGGAGCGCGCTGTTCTGAACACGCAGCAACGACCGTTTTCAATTTACGCCATTTGCGATGAGTGAGACGGACAACAAGAAATGATAAACGGACGCATCACTCCTTGATACACTTTTTTCCTTCGTTTTCTTTGGCTGTATTTACACACTTTGCGATCCGTTTTCTTCGATATGATACCACATGGACAGCGTCGTCATTCAATCTTAAAAGGACAAACTTAGTTACCATTCAGACGGCTTAGGTGCTTGCGGTTGGCACCGATTTTTGTACTTCACGCAGCGGGAGAGGAGGCTTGAAAGGGTTGTGTTACGGCGGACTACAACACCGGGATGAGGAATCTTGAACTGGTCCATGGTCGGACCCCACCGTAGCAGATGGACTCGGTCCATAATCAATAAAAAAAACCCATGATACCTCAGCCCACCTTTTCCAGCCATGCCAGTGACGGAGGGCGCTCCATCTGGTCACAGCCACCATGATGGCATGACAAAATCCAAGCGTACGCAGTGCTCGGCTTTGCCGGCCCAACTGATCTGTTTTTAATCCGATCTTTGGAAACTTTTTTTATTTGTTTTTTTTTGCCTCAAACCTTCCGATAGCCAGTTGTCCTTAGTCATCCAAGCAAATGACAAGATGACCATGATTCAGGTAAGCTAAGAGACTGCGTGATCCCAGTCAGCGTGGCGCCTACAGCAATGCTGCCCATGGGAAGGCCTTCCAAGGAGAACCCGTTTGGATGAGAGATCACGATTGCGTTGGTTTCTCTCCGGTCCGGGTCGTTTCTTGATGTCAAGCTTGGCAAGTCGATCCCACCCCGGGGCAGACGATTTCGAACACCGGGGAACCCTGTTGAAACTTCCCGCAACAAAGTCAGGGTGGGGGTGGAAAGATCCGTTTGTTGACGCCGTCGTGCTTTTTTTTTTTTCTTTTTTTTCGAACCTGCCAATTGGCAAGGTACGGCCTGGAAGAGTTTCTCCGTTCGCCATGTGGTGGTGAGAGGGGGGGGGGCTCTTACGATCAGGAAGGGGAACGTCCTTGGAACGCTTCTCTGCCTCCCCCACGTTGGCTCCCCCCGTCGCGTTTTGCTCTGCAATCATTTCTTTCCAGATAGGAAGGTTATTTCCCGACCGCAACGGGAGGAGTCGGCGCGAGACCGTGAAAATGTCGTCTACTGGACTACTGCATGGAAATGTCACCCGCGTCCAGCGGACGAGTTTACGGACGTACACGGTCCACCCCCTGGCCGACGACGCGCAGCGGTTTGAGTATCCGTAGGGTTGCAGCGGAAGGGGGAAGGGAAGCATCCGGGTGGTGCGATGGCTTGCGTCCGCCTCTCACATAATGCGACCTTGGGAGGCCCATGGTACGCAGAAGGGAAATGAGTTGGGGGGGGGAGGGTTTCCGGTATCAACAGCTCGCTATTGGACTGGAGGCTGTGAACTTGCTTCTTCTCTTTTCTTTTCTTTTCTTTTCTTTTTTCGTTTCGTGCGTGAATGCAGCGGCGGCAGGACGGTAGGGTGGCGGGAACGCTGCCGGTGCATAATCAGCGTCAGATGGTGGCTGTTTGCGGTCTTTGGTCTCGGGTGAGTAAGCTCCTGTGTAAGTGAGTGGGATGGATGGTTGCGTTCTTGTCTTGGTTCGAGGCTATGGATTTGCAGGATGCACCGGGCTAGAGGGTAGACTACATCATGCCTTGGCCGGCGCGGCACGGCATGCAGGAGGGTTGCGGTCTATTCTACCACTTTCAATTCTCTCGTAGCGTGCCTTGCATCAAGCGCGTAATGTTCGGTCTCCTTTTTTTTTTTTTTCCCGGCCCTAGGGGGGAATGATCCGGAGGTTGGAGGCTAATGCAGGTGCGAGGTTCCAATGACGAGGATGGTGCCGTGAGACGTTGGTCTTTTTTCATCATTTGTGAGATCACCCAGCACGATGGGAAAGCTCAAACAAATGCCGGTGTCTGGGTCTCCTGGTCATTCGTTCATGAACAAGCTAGATCCTCTCTCCCATCTCCCTCGTTTGCTGCACGTTTGGACGTTGAAGGGTTGGCAGAGTAACGCGTAGCTTCTTTTGACACTGCCGAGGCAGCAGCACTAGCACTGGCAGCAGAAACAACGGTGCTTGGACGTTCATGTTGATCGGGAGGGTCTTTCTGAGGCATTTAAGTAACGGCATCGTGGCTTGACGGGCGGGGATGCTATTCCGAGGTTACTAGCGCCGCCACTGGCCGTGAGCTTTCCCTTCTATTCCCATCCCATAGTCGACGCCTCTTTTCAGATATGTGCCGGCCTTGAGCCAATCAACCAGTCGTCAAGTTCAGCCCAGGGGACTTTCGTCCCTATCCTAAACAGGATGGACATACAACGGCGTTGGGATCTACAACGACATCATCAACTTCAGGACGGACCCTGGCTTCTTAATTGGCCACTACAGCAGGCGTTTTGGAATGGTTGGTTGCCACTCCCGGCTCCGAGGATGTCTGTGCCCTTTATAGATGCTCCACCCATGGACCGGACCAGACGTATGTCGGCGCCGGTGTGGTTTTGGAAGGGTGGGGGGAGACTTGGGGGGCTTGTACGTCCGCGCGCTGAGGCGGCCTCGAGCTAAGGGGATGAGATGGGTACCGGGTTGCAATGCCAGGACAATCGAGGGAAGTGTCACGAGAGGTTCCGGCGATGTCGGGGTTGGAGATGCCAGGTGTCAGTTACGAAACTGGTACTGATGGTAGCGAACCGATTTGTGTATTCCGTTGAGGAAGGAGGCATGGTTGATGTGGTTTCTGGTCATGAGCATCGAGCCCTAAAGATCAACGAAGATCAAAGAGAGAGCTCCGCGGCTCTTGTATCGAGCTAGAAGATTTTGTAAACTCTTTACCGAGGCGCAAAGCCAATGAGGGCCTGGAACGACCTGCACATTCGACGAAGGTGGGACGCCGGCATCGTAGCTAGAGACCTGCTGCCTTCCTAGACCGTTGGAAATAATCAGGTGAGTTTCCCGCCAACCAGCTTCAGGGGGAGGTTAAGTTGAAAGGAGGCCGGTTTCAACGTCATCTGCCGTACATGCTTGGCACTATCTCTCTGTTTCTAAGTCGAACCAGGAGAGTCATTGCCGCCATCGCCCGAGGGGCCATTCTCAGTGCCGGTGCGGTCACATAACTGTTCTGTCCACGCCGGTCGTTATGGATTGCTGTTCGATCGCGGATCTTGTTGGGCACTGATGAATGTTCTGATATGGCTAAGGCTGAGTGCCGCCCTGTGCTTGATTTAACCTCGAACCCAAGAGTCGACCATCCTCAGGTCTCAAGCTGAGTTTTTACCAAGAGCCGAAATGACATACAATACAATTCAAAACTTTCATCATAAAGATGTAAATCGCGTTCAAAGTTCCGTCTCGCCTTCCCAATATAACCTGGCTTTACTAAGGTCTGTGAGACTGTTGTCATGGCGTATATGGTTTGACCAAGCCCTGCTTGCTTGTCTAGAATACGTAATACCACTCATGTAGGTTTTGAATTAGCAAAATAGGCGGGTGAAGAGAAGGGGACGAAGAGCTATTGCGTTCTTCGCTGCTTTCACATCGTAGAAGATGCTGAGATGCCATCCTTTGACTGCCGTCATCTGTGGTTTCCGACTTTCACACGTATTCCTCGTAAGAAAGCGATGCGCCAGGAAGGCAAAGAAGCTGGGTATGGAAGGCAAATAGCTTACAACCATTCACTGGAGCAGCCACGTCAATGCTTCGGTATCTCAACTGTCATCCTGATAGGGGCGGCACAGAGCCGTCGACTGGTCGTTCGTCGTGGTGGCTACAGGAGATAAAGAGCTAAAAGGAATCTATGGTGCCGCAATCCTAGCAGTATATACTACTTTGGATAAACCTGTGCTCCCTTTAGTTAGGGGCGAAAACTATGGACATTTGCCTTAGAATAGTGCTTGTGAAATCCCAACAAAGCTGCTGCGTGTACAAAACCCAACAATCGCAAATATGGAATGCAACAAAATATGTATCGCCTAGTGACAAAATGGTAGACAAATCACATGCAATAGTCACGATGGTTTCAGGACCAGGTTGCAGTTCCATCGCGGTTTCTCCCTGAACCACGTTCACAACTGCTTGCGCTAGAGCATCTCAAGCAAAGCCTTAATTCATGAGCAGTGAAGGGCAAACATAGTATTACTCCAGAAATCCAGACCTTCTCTCGTCTTCATCAGCCATCTTATTCGTGCCTTATGACTAGACGTATACGTAGACGATGGAGACGCGGTAAGGAGTGAACCTCAACTCCATATCCCTCGGGATGGATCTAGATAGACGGACGGCATGTGTGTTCCAGCTTAGTGAATGACGCCAAGTAGGTTGGTTTGTCGGTCGGCCCTTTCTGATCCGTTTCACAAAGAAGTATAGAAAAAGCATTACCGTGGTAAGCTTCAAAGGATGCCTCTTGTACGGTGCCCTTCCACTATCTCTGGTGGACAGTGAAGGTATCGATCCATGTTCGATTCTCCTCCCCTTAGCTCTACATTCGGGCCTCTGACCACATCAATTTCCGGAAAACCACGAGTTTTATAAAAAGAACTAGTAATCCTGCACTTTGATTTTTATTGCGAGCTGTTAGATTATTAATAGGATATACCTTCTGGTGTGCGCAACCTAAGATAGGAAACCCCCATATTTTGGTGCTGGGGACAACTGCGTTTGACGAGATATGTCTTACTTGTTCAACGAATATAGCGGACTGACTTCTTGGTTTCAATTTCTGTTGGTAACCAAGATGATGCTCTCCTTGCCTCTGTCTACACGCCCTGTTCCTTTCACTTCTTATTATTCGTGCTATGGCATATGTCGCTCCTGAAAAGGGGCCGGTCCAGACACAAGGGCAAGTGAACCACCTGAAAAATGACTCGGATCAGAATCAATAACATCTGCTGAAGCTGGGTTAAGGTATTTTCACAGTACAGGTAGATCTTCTCACCATATCAGAAGGCAAAGTCACAAAGTCATATGCAAGGTTATATTCTTTACATTGACTTCATTTCATCATGTTATCTTGATTCTCATCATGCTTGGTTGTGTCCGTAAAAAACTGGAATCGACCACACGTCACCAGCTTCCCATATTTCTGTGCCGCTTGAAGAGTGAGGTAGCAAAAACCCTTGGGAGCAACTACAAAACCACAGCAAACCAACTTTCCCTACTCAAATGGCTCTAGACATTCAGGAATGTAACCTCACACAGGGGCTTGCAGAGAGGCTTATGGACCTTCCAATGAGCCTTCTCGCAGTCCTATACTGTTTTTAGCTAAAGCATGAAGGGAGGTGAATGTCTGGAGACTTACACTTCCGCAGTACCAGGCTCGTTCACAACGACCACACTTCTTGGGAGTATTTCCAAGGTCTGCGCGTACCTTGCCGCAATAGAAACAGCTACACAGCATTCGTCAGCAGCGTCATAGAGATCGTCCAAGTTGAACATACCTTGGCTCCTCATAGTCTCGTGGGGTTCCCGGCTGATAGTTGTCGAGAGCAGCAAGGAACTGGGCCTTTCCTGGGCCACGGAACCCAAGGTCGTTGATGGGAAGAGCAAAGCCAGGTCGGCAGTCAATCTTGGGGACAAGATCACGTAGATGCTGGAAGTACTCCTCCTTGATCTTGGCACCAGCTCGCATCATCAAGGCGCCGACCAGGGTGAGTCGGTACTGACCCTGAAACTCGTTCTCCCTGGCGTGGTACTTGTCGAAGAGCTTTTCACCAAGGCCAGAGTCAAGCTGATCACGAACGGTGACAATAAGATTATCCAGCTCGAGGCGGTACTCTTCAGTCTGGAAGTAGTCTCTGGCGCCAGGAGGGGCCAGCATGTCGGTCTGATGGACTATGTGGGAAAGCCGAAGGCTCTCGGCACCCTCGTTCAGTACGAGGGCATGGTTGAGCTCACAGGCTATGTCGATATCATTATCGGCCTCAAAGAGCCCTTTTAAGTGGTCAGCAAGCTTCTGATGTGGAAGAGAACGCGTTGTCATCATACGGTATCCCCAGCGACCCATGATGGCTCTTAGGTTTAGTTGATTTTCCTTCCTGGAAGCAGGCTATGGTGAGCGTCCGGAGGTGAACTGAGAAGCAGACGTATCAACGTTCTCGACAAAAGTCTTAGAACCCAGATGATGTGTGAAGAGTGCCGTGAATCGGTAAGGCCGAGGGCGGGTCGTAGAGCAGAGGACCTCAGATCTGGAAGATATGGAAGGAAGAAGGGAGGAGCAGCCTTGAGTCTGTGAGCCAAGCTTCAGACTCAAGAGGCAGCATTATGAAGGCAGGGGTTTCGGGCAGGAACCCATGGACATTCCTTCCCGGCTTTCACAAAAAAGGCACCAGCCTCCACGCCTCCTCCTCCTCACGCATTCAGCACCTAAGGTGCGCCCGGCTTCATTGGCAAGGAAAGCACAACTAATAACCTGTTTTTGATGGGTCTCCCAGCAAACTAATCCCTGGATACGCTGTTGCAAAACAGGTTTGCAGATGTTTGCGAGTTGTTGCTTGGAAGAGTGAATGCCACGAGGCAAGCTTATCTGCATGAAGCCGAAGAGGATGCTGCCTCCCGCGGCTTGCACCTCACGGCGCCGGCAGAGTGCATTTTCTCGGTCGGTTCTGGCGCAGGTGACTCCAAACCCATCAGTGCAAAGCCAACGTCTCCGTGTGAAGTCGGTGTCGGGCTGACCTATACCATCAGGGCGGAAACGCAGTCAAGCTTGAGCCGCCACGAAAGATGAATCAACAGGGCGCTTGTGTTGATAATGGAAAAGAGTGGCGTCTGTCCATCGAATTGCTCAATATCGACGGTCGCTCTTTAAGGTAACATGATGATGTCTTGACTACATGCGAGAAAAAATCAAACGGATGGAAACAGTGACTTTCTCCATTTGGTCAGCGAATCCAAATTCTCCCTTGTTTCACTTATTTTCCGTTCGGCAAAACGAGTGCTGTCTCATCTCAGTCACAATCAAAAGTCGGCTGATGGGAATGGTGTTCTTGTAAACTGTTGAAAAACTCATGCTGCCATTTCTTTTCGCGAATCCAACGAATACAGGCTGGCGAGCTGACCTATGGTTTGTTCAGGGGTAGAAGAGGCCGACTAACAACACGCCTATTCTGCCCAAATTTTCGTAATCTTGACATTCATCCCCAAACGCCAATGGTATCCGTGAACCAACCTCCGACTATAAAGCATGCGAGGTATCGACATTTCCGTCCGTAGCTTATCTGCGGGGGGGAGGGTTGAAGCCGGGGGCTCCGCCGGGGGGGCCGGGGTTGAAACCTGGAGGAGGGAAGGGAGCATTCTGCGGGAAGCCTGGGGGCGGGAATGCGCCGGGAAAGCCTGGGGGAGGAGCTGCTAGGTGTGAGAATCGCGTTTGGGGATCAAAGGGTCTTGAGAACATACCTCCACGTCCGCCGAAAGGCGGGGCACCAGGAAAGCCAGGGAATCCGGGAGGAGCGCCGCCTCCAACGCCAGCAGCAGGACCCTGCATCAGATATCAGCAGTTGCCTCGAATAAAGAGGGCTCGGGGGAGTACTGACGGCCAGAGACGGGGGAGCCGGAGCAGCACCGCGACCGGCGGGTCGCGCAACACCAGGACCGGCGGTGAGGGTCGACGAAATTCCGCCCGGCGCACTCTTTCCGAGTCTCGCGCTGGGATCCGCAGGAGGCTCTGACTCGACTGACAAGGAAACGATGTGCGCGCCACGGACGATTGTCAAGCCGAGGGTTCGCTTCTCCTCCTTCTCGATCGTTTGGCCCGAGGCGGAGCTAGCTCCAGGGGCGGCGGGCTTGTTCTGCCTGATCTTGACGCGTCGGAACTCTTCGGTATCGGCGAGGACGAGGTTCATGTGCTGTAAACACGGTCAGCATCGTTATTGACACGCGATTGGGGATCGAATTGGTTGTGAACCTTGTCAAAAGCAAGCATCTGTCCCGTCATCTGGCGGCCGTCGTTCAACGTAACTCTCATCCGGTAGTTGATCTATGAAGCCATGTTAGCAAAACCCCTATGGAGTCGTGATTCGCGATCGTGGGGAGCGCGTCGAGGAAGGTTGCGTACGTAACCGGCCTAGAGAGGAATCATATCGTGTCAGCCTATATTGTCAACCTTGAAGCTTGGAAAGAAAAGTTGGGAGCTACTCACCATCTTGCCCTGTTTGTTCGACATCTTGGCTGATGTATTTTTTGAGTAGCTACGTGCGTAGCTGCTCTAACTCTTCAAAAAATTGATGTTATGTTTATGCGAAGTCTGAGAGACTTCAGCGCGACCTTGGATGCTTTGCGGTAGGCAGAGCTTCAGACAAGGTCAGAGTGGGTATGGCCTCTCCAAGGACAATTTTCGAAGGCAGAAACGCAGCCTTGGGTACGCTGAGGCCAATGCCGGATAAACTACGGAACTGGGCTGAAAGATCGCAGAGCCGCTAACGGTTCTTGGCCTAGCGCATCTCGTCCCCCACCTCCGTGCGGTGCGAGGGCTGCCAAACCCTCCCAAAAATACAAGGCTCGCGAAATTCAGCAATACGCATCTTCCACTCTGACAATCCGCGACAATCGACACCCAACGCCTAGCCAGCCGTACCGCCGAAGTACTAACCGCCAAAATGTCGTCCGAGAAGGCCCAGAACCCCATGCGGGAGCTTCACATCCAGAAGCTCGTCCTCAACATCTCCGTCGGAGAGTCTGGTGACAGACTTACCCGTGCCGCCAAGGTGTTGGAGCAGCTTTCTGGTCAAACCCCCGTTTACAGTACGGCATCACCAAAGAACCCTCCGCAAAGTTCGATTGACTGACCCAACCCCCCCAGGCAAGGCCCGCTACACCGTCCGTACCTTCGGTATCCGCCGTAACGAAAAGATCTCCGTCCATGTCACCGTCCGTGGCCCCAAGGTACGACGACTCTGACAGCAAAATTGCACATTGTGTGTGCGAGCAAGGGCTGAAGTGCTGACTTGACGATACAGGCTGAGGAGATTCTTGAGCGTGGCCTCAAGGTCAAGGAGTACGAGCTCCGCAAGCGCAACTTCTCCGAGACTGGCAACTTTGGTTTCGGTATCTCTGAGCACATCGATCTCGGCATCAAGTACGACCCCTCCATCGGTATTTACGGCATGGACTTCTACGTCTGCATGACCCGCAAGGGTGAGCGCGTCGGCACTCGCCGCCGCTGCAAGGGCCGTATCGGCTCTAACCACCGCATCAAGCGTGAGGAGACCGTCAAGTGGTTCAAGCAGCGCTTCGACGGCATTGTCCGATAAATGCACAATACCCTCCTGCGATGAACGAAAAAAGACACTGGGACGGCTTGGGTTAACGGTTGGCGAAAAAATGGGAAATGGCTTACAAGGCATGTACTTTTCCAGCAGTTGTTATCATCAGACAACACGCTTGACTTGAGCAAAAATTCAGTCGAGCCGCGGCCTCAGAGACCGACCGGCGTCATGCCGGCTTACCACAAAATTCACTATTTGCCGTGACTGCACATGTTTGATTTTCTGGTGACGATGGTTCGCAAGAAGCGACCAAATGGCGTTGGTGGTTCTATCTAGTTTATTTTAGTCCCAATCAAGAGTATATTTTTGAACCTCGTGGTTCTGCTCTTGCCCGTAAGAGTATCTCGAGTCTCATTGGCGTCACGTGACATGCAATATGAAGCGATGCGCATCCTTTCTGATCTTGGCTGTCACTCTGTCAACTGTGCAGGCTGTCACAAAATCAGCAAAACTTGCGGCTCGGATTTCAGTTTTCTCCGAGGCGGTCAGGCTCGGTGTTCCCGGCCAGCCGGAGAAAGCAACGGTCCACAGGACAATCAATGTGCAGTGGCCTCCGAGTTCCCGGTGCCAATGTGTGCACAAAAAAAGTCGGCATCTGCCGTTCCTTGGGAGGGTGGGAATGGCACAGTGGAGAGCTTTGCACCGAAAAGGCTGGGGAAAGGGGAGTCGTCGGGACGCCGGGAAGCTAGGCTAACAATACAACAGCGCATGCATGCAGATTTGTAAGATGAATGCCTGCATGCTGAATTGAAGCCATCATGACATGGAGGATGAGGACAAATAATGGGGCGATGGAGAGAGAAATAGGTGTCCCGATCCGCACCGATGAGCGTTGCGTCGCCCGGTCGCAAACTCAATGCCCTGGGCAGAAAGCCAGACTGGCACATTTTTTCTTCGGTTGAGATTAGATCCATCCAGCAGAACCTGTCAGTAGTGCCAGAGGCGCCCCTGGGTTATGTAATGCAGCATTTCACGGGGTTACGGGGGCACGTATCCGTCGTTGCGCTGGTCGGAAATTGTTAGGGAGATCTCGGGTTGGACTGAGGCAAAACTCGACGACCCGCCGTGATTGGCTGGTCAGCACAGCTTCGGGTCCACCGCTTCCTCACTCTCTTTTCCCTCCACTGGGCTTCTTCCAAAAAAGACTCGATTTGCACTCCTTCAAAGGCACCTTCATCAACCCCAATCTCCCCTCCACTCAATTGCATCTATTGCAATTGATTCTCCTTCGATCTAGACAGTGTCCAAGATCTCCTAATATGTTCCGCAACGCCCTCCGACAGTCGACGCGCGCCGTCGGCGCCGTTTCTGCTGCCGGCAGAGTCGCTGCCGTAAGTCAACCTCAACCTTCCGTCAACCTCCCCATCCCCGAGCCGACGTCAATTCCATCCGAAAACATCGGCATTCGGCTCCGCGAGACTCAATTAGGTCCCTCCGAGCTTTTTTGACATCGCGGAAGTCGCGTTGGTGCCGTGAAAGAGCTTTTCATTGAGCTCCCTTGGGGGGCCTTGCGTTGCTGTTTTGGGGGGGAAGCGCCCATAACATTTTCGGGCTTCGGCTAACCTGTTTTTTCACCCTCAGGTCCGAAATGCCGCACCCGCCGTCTACAACGCCACGTCGATGCAGACTCGCTCATACGCCGACGCCAAGGCATCCCCGACCGAGGTTTCTTCTATCCTCGAGCAGAGAATTCGTGGTGTCCAGGAGGAGGCTGGTCTCGCCGAGACCGGCCGCGTCCTTTCCGTCGGGTACGTCTAGGCGGCAAATCTCGGCATCGCGAGCGCCCATCGGAAAAGCTTCAATGCATCATCAGCTTGCACGAGGGACTCGCATGTCGTCTCACCGACCATGGAAAAAGTTTTGCTGACGACGGTTGGACAACAGTGATGGTATCGCCCGTGTTCACGGTATGGCCAACGTCCAGGCCGAGGAGCTTGTCGAGTACGTTACGCGCCCATGATACGTCCGCCCTTGAGTTGCATCGCGTCTAACCATCCAACTTATAGGTTTGCCTCTGGTGTCAAGGGCATGTGCATGAACCTCGAGGCCGGCCAGGTCGGTGTCGTGCTTTTCGGTTCTGACCGTTTGGTCAAGGAGGGCGAGACCGTCAAGCGTACCGGACAGATTGTAGGTTTTCATGTACAATGCTGGTGAATGTTAATGTTTGCTAACAACCTCAACAGGTCGACGTTCCCGTCGGTCCCGAGCTGCTCGGCCGTGTCATCGACGCTCTCGGTAACCCCATTGACGGCAAGGGCCCCCTCAACGCCAAGGAGAAGCGCCGTGCCCAGCTCAAGGCCCCCGGCATTCTGCCTCGCAAGTCCGTCAACCAGCCGGTCCAGACTGGTCTCAAGTCCATCGACGCCATGGTCCCCATCGGACGTGGTCAGCGTGAGTTGATCATTGGTGATCGTCAGACCGGAAAGACTGCCGTTGCTCTCGACGCCATCCTCAACCAGAAGCGTTGGAACTCTGGTAACGACGAGACCAAGAAGCTCTACTGCGTCTACGTCGCCGTCGGCCAGAAGCGTTCCACCGTCGCCCAGCTCGTCAAGACCCTCGAGGAGAACGACGCCATGAAGTACTCCATCGTCGTCGCTGCCACCGCCTCCGAGGCCGCTCCCCTCCAGTACATCGCTCCCTTCACCGGTGGTAAGTGTTTCTTTCTCTTCACGACTTGTTTATGGTTTCAAACTAACTAAACAATCCAAGCCTCTGTGGCCGAATGGTTCCGTGACAACGGAAAGCACTCCCTGATTGTCTACGACGATCTGTCCAAGCAGGCCGTTGCCTACCGTCAGATGTCTCTGCTGCTCCGTCGTCCCCCTGGACGTGAGGCCTACCCCGGTGACGTTTTCTACCTCCACTCTCGTCTCCTCGAGCGTGCCGCCAAGATGAACGACAAGCTCGGTGGTGGTTCCATGACTGCCCTGCCCGTCATTGAGACCCAGGGTGGTGACGTCTCTGCCTACATTCCCACCAACGTCATTTCCATTACCGACGGCCAGATCTTCTTGGAGGCTGAGCTGTTCTACAAGGGTGTCCGTCCCGCCATCAACGTCGGTCTTTCCGTCTCTCGTGTCGGTTCCGCCGCCCAGCTTAAGGCCATGAAGCAAGTCGCTGGTTCCCTGAAGCTCTTCTTGGCCCAGTACCGTGAGGTCGCTGCCTTCGCTCAGTTCGGTTCCGACTTGGACGCCTCCACCAAGCAGACCCTCAACAGAGGTGAACGCGTAAGTTGACCGCTATCTCCAGCTCTGAAGACAGGTTATGCTAACAACGTCTACAGTTGACCGAGCTCCTCAAGCAGAAGCAGTACTCCCCCATGGCCGTCAACGAGATGGTTCCCCTCATCTACGCCGGTGTCAACGGTCACCTCGACAGCGTCCCCGTCGCCAAGATCCTTCAGTGGGAGGCCGACTTCCTCGGCCACCTCCGCACCAACGAGGCCGACCTGATCGCCACCATCGACAAGGAGGGTGCCCTTAGCAAGGACCTCGAGGCCCGCCTCAAGGACGTCATCACCACCTTCACCAAGAGCTTCCTGGGCTAAATCTTCAGTCTCACCTGACATAATAAATGGTCCGACTGGGAGTGCTCGGGGTTGATGTAGCTGTCTATACCGAAGTTTTTTGTTTTCCTAGAGGCGTGAGGAAATCTCGAGGGTTTTGCGCCGGTCCGAGGGAAGCACCAGGGGACGCGATCTTGGGGAAGGATCTCCAGTCGAACCACTTGTAAAATAGAGCTCAAGACTCAATTAACGCCCTCGATTCCTTTTGTCCTTTCATCAACTAGTTCCTGCAAACGAGTTTACCTACCCCGTGAAATGAATGTGTCCATTGGCCGACGTTGGGGTCGTCTCAGCGGGTCGAATTGCTTGATGTGGACTGCCTAAGAAGACGCTGCACTTCAACGTTGGCAGGTGACATCATCTGGCTGTCAGAGCTCCTCGTCTTAACTCACCTCGTCCCTAATGTTGCCCCTCGCACTACGACCTATTTCAAACGTCAACTTTCGAGAACCACTTACATCTTACCATTCTACATGTTACTCTGTGATCAACCTTTGACGCAATACTTGAATTCTCTTGCGCTATTTAACTAGACTCCTAGCACACATCCACTGCTCTCTCATTGCACACACAACCTTGCGATGCCATCTGAATCCGGTCCTCCCGCAATGTCTGCAGCAACCAAGGATGTTCTTAGCCGCGTGCAGCGGATGATCCCGCCCATGCTGGAGAAGTTCCACAAAGGTGAGTCCGTTATCTGGCTGTATCTAGGCTGTTGAAAGAAAGCATACTCACACTCATCCTCTAGGGCAATTGGGCCGCGTCGGCGTTCTCGGCGGCAGCGTCGACTACACCGGAGCGCCGTACTTCTCAGCCATGGCCAGTGCCAGACTTGGATGCGACATGGTAGGTTTATGAACCGCTTCCCTCTTATCAACATGATGTCGGATACGGGATGCTGAGACCGCGCAGTCCCACGTCATCTGCACACCTGGCGCCGCCTCAGTGATCAAGACCTACTCCCCCAACCTCATGGTGCACCCACTCATGCGCCAGACGCCGTCCGACGTAGCTCCCAGCGGCTCTAAGGACGCCCACACGGACGCCAAAGAGATTGCCGGCCCCATCATCGAGATGCTCTCCCGACTCCACGTACTCGTCATCGGCCCTGGCCTCGGCCGCGACCCCCTGATGCAGGACACCGTGGCGCGAGTGATCCGCGCTGCGCGCGAGAAGTCGCTGCCGCTAGTCCTAGACGCCGACGCGCTGTTGGTGGTTCAGAAAGAGCCGTCACTGGTCCGCGGTTACAAGCTGGCGGTGCTGACGCCGAATGTCGTTGAGTTCTCGCGGCTGTGTAAGGCGCTAGAGGTCGACGAGGGGAAAGTCAAGGACAAGGCTGAAGGGTCCGAAGAGGAGAAGGAGACGGCCAAGGTCGAGGCTCTTGCGAAAGCGCTGGATGGCGTGACTGTGGTGCAGAAGGGCGGCAAGGACTTCATCTCGAACGGGGAGAAGACGTTGGTCGTTGATTTGGAGGGTGGGTTGAAGAGAAGTGGCGGGCAGGGTGACACGCTCACGGGGTCGATTGCCACCTTTCTGGGATGGAGGAACGCGTATCTGGAAGGTTTGTGGGATACGGGCGACGAGAAGTTTGCGGAGGACGAGCTGATTAGACTTGCTGCTTTTGGCGGCAGTGCCATCACGAGGGTGAGTCTTGCGAGCAGTGTGTGATTCTGATTTCCGAGGTGCTAACTGTGATTGTAGGAGTGCTCCAGACGGGCCTTCTTGAAGAAGGGCCGTAGCTTGCAGGCGAGCGATCTCACGGATGAGGTTCATGGGTCGTTTATGACACTGTTTGGGGAGGTCGATGGAAAGGCAGGAGCTACCAAGTTGTGAAGTATTGATGCCAGGCTTAGTACAAGAGCCAGCTGTGTTATGAGAAGGACATAGGATGCCTCAAAAGCAGACACCAACAAGATTAGACATGTCGACCTAATAGAACGCGATACTCCAAAACAGACGTTCTGGTTAACATGTATTGTTGCGGCAGGCATATCTGGCTGCTGCTGACAGTGTCTTTTGTGGCGTTTTGGGTTCTTCTATGTGAAAACTCGCTTGTCCATGAAGTTATCATGCAGTCTACAACTTGACGGCTTTCGTGCGGCAACTGATCTTTCACAGATACGAGTCTACAGACGTTTGGTATTGTCCGAAGGCTTCCCATTCTCAACTTGAGTAACTGTTATGTCATCTTAGAAGAGGATGAAGCATCGTGCTTTAAAGCCCAATGGCAACAGAAATCATGCATATGGGCATGTATATCTTCCTTTCCTGATTTAAGAAAGGGAACATTGAAGCTATGAGGCGTTGATATGAAGGAAGAGCATACATATCAAATCCGTTGCAACTAGCCAAACGTAAGAGCCTGATCAACGGCTTCCAGAAAGTACCTATTGTGCGAGAGATAGTGATAAGTTTGACGATGCTCAAACCCATGGGCTTACCTAGGTTTACTCGAGATCTGTGTACACATACATCGCATGGCGGGACCTGGCGAAGCATTATGTTCTGTGTATAGTAGTGAAACCTGCCATCAAGTAAAGAGAATGCGGACTTCAAGCGGATGGCCGTAAGCTTGAGTAATTTATGGCCTGTGAAGATCAAGATAGCGACAATCTGCTCAAGGCGCAAAATATTGGACCCTGTGTGACTTGACGAGCACATCGTAAGTATTACTAAGCTTTGGTGTCTTGGGACGGTTTACAACCTCATTTTCGTCTGTCGCCTCGTTTGATTCCTATGCGAATACCTCGGTGACGGGTTAGGACGATGACAATGATGACGGAAACCAAGTAATCAGTTGCCTCTCAGGCTCAACATGTTGTGCAACCGGGTTAGGAGACCAAGTTTCGCCCAGTCGGCACTCGAAAAAAGAAAGAGAAAAAAAGGACATTTATGCTGTGGCAGGATTGTTTGTGTGTCTCTCATACTTCGATTAATATGAACTGAACTAATGTACCCTAGCGGTGACGTTGCGTATATATAGCAATGGGAGCCACCTTGGTATTGACGTGAGTTACTCGCCCATATCGAGTTCTTAGAGGCTTGATTACTCCGTTTTCATGCCCTCAATGCCTTTTCAGATCGTAGTACTGCAACCACAAGCAAGAAGGTTAAGTGCTCTGTGTTCCTTCTCCTGCTCAAACGGTTATGAACAGGCGGCGGGACATATTGAAAGCGCAGAGAGTGGCAGACACAACAACCATGATGAGACTAGCACAGCGTCAGCATCAACAATGGCATTCTCACAGGGCTTCAATTGGGCATTAAGTGGAACAGAAAGCACGACATATGCGGCAAATGACTCGAAGTGTGCAGACGATTGTTTCTTTCGTCACGCGTATTCAACAAGCAACAAGCGGCTGGTGGGAGACGCCAATAGAGACCTTTCTCAATGTACATATGTAAGACCGAAAGGCTACATGACATTCTAGGAGATTGCTCAGTACACAACTGCACAACTTCCATGCGTTAAAGAGGCCATTTTCGAGTGCGTCTGATGGTCTTGTGTCTCTATCAAGCTCATTGGTGTGTTAGCTCACATCTTGGTTTTAATCCAGTGCCGAGTCATCACTATGTTGGCTTGTGATAACTAGACGTAACAACCTCCTTCTGAGCAGTCAATAACGTCGCAAACGTTATCCCTTCGAAATTGTAACAAATTGTGAGAACAAGACTCCTCAGTGTTGTTCGAGAGAAGACGTCCCGCCATAGTTTATGTCCAAGTGCTGTGTTGACACGCACACACATTGTCTGCTAGCTCTCCACCACCCTTTGTAAGTTTCCAAGTCCTTACCATTATCACTGACCATTTTCGATACTGCATACAGATGGCAAAGCATGTTCCCAAACCAGTCACGAGACGATCGGAACTGAACCCGGCGCCGGCACATCCTGGAGTCTCGCCCGACTACCCGACCACCTCCGAACCTTTACCCCAATTTATAACCTCCGGCTAGGAACCCGAACCCCCATTATAACCTCATCCAAGCCATCGGCAAGTCGTTGAACTGCCACGGGGGACGAACTTCCCGGCCTCCATACGAGATTTCTCCGAAGCTCGTCGTAGGCACTTTCTCCATCCCCCTCCATCCCCCCCCCGGGTTCTGCGAACCATGCACACGGGTCACACGGATGGGATGTGAGACGGTGCTCGAGGAATCTCAACGATACACGAACCATGCCCCATCGCAAAGGGGGCACCTGTATAATTTCCCATGTCCCCGCGTCCAAAATGTGATGGCGCAAGCTGAGCTGATCCCGGACGACGCAATGCCGCTCCCACCCGTCTTGTAGCGCCAGATACCGCGCCTTGCCTCAAACATATATGCATAACAGCAGCCAGCAATTCCGAGTACATAGCATCCCATAGCAGACCAAGTCCTCACGACAAGATGAAAGAAACCCTGGGCTGTGAGTACCTTGCCACATGGGATGGGGAGGTCTACAACGTGAATGCGTGCATACAGCTAGGCAGTATAGTTTCCTCTTAACATGGCCTTGACATGCGGAAGACAAGTCGAAGCTGGACCAGTCGTCGCCTGCAAGTGTCTCCATCTCACCTCAGCTGCGATATTGTGGCTCTTTATCCAACATCTCGAAACCCCCATACCTCGTCCATTCACCTCCTAACTCAACCGCCTCAACCAAATATACCCTTCCATTTTCTCATCCACTCTGTAACACTCCTTTGCCAACAAATTCATCGCCCGTGACCCACGAGCAAGAAACCCAGCCACCTCCCCAATGTTTGTCTCCCTCCAAAAACCTCGTCGCTGCAAGCCAAGCGTCGCACGAACACGCCCAGGGAACCACATAGTCACGTGACCCGCATTCCTCAGCGCGCCCTACACTGAAGCTCTCTCCCGGGGGGGACCAGTCCATCCAATCACGACCCTCTCTTTTTCGATCAGTCTCGCCCATTTCCGCGACCCACTCGATTATTCCCGGGCATCGCACGCCCACTGTAGCGGTTCCTTTTGCTGGTCTGCCGCACGTCCACAGGCCCAGCGACAGCAGGAGTCCGTCCGCGAAATTTCGGAGCGCCGCACCGCAAAGCTTTGGTCACCCCTTCGAACCTCTCTCTCATCGCTCTCTCAACAAAATACGAAATCACCAACTCCCCCCCCCCATCCGCCGCCCCTTCGCCAATTGATCCGTCATCCTGCCGCCCACCTCGTCCAAATACAATCCAAAATGGCTGCTCTCGTCAAGGCGATCAACGCAAAGATCAGGTCCAACCCTGTGTCTGACTATGTCTGCTCTACCCGTACGTGCCCGGCCGCTCCGTCCAATTTTTCCCCCCCCTTCTCTTCTATTCGCGCTCCGCGCTCCGGAGTTAGCGGGGATTATCCGATACCTGAGAGAGGGAGCTTTTCGATTGAAGCTATTTTCAACCGTCACGGAGCCTCCTAGAGCTCTAGCCAGGCATTGCCTCGAGCTTCCCGTCTCGGGTTTGCCATTCGGGAGCTAGAGCGTTGCTCAATATCTCGTGTGCCACCGGCGCTTGCGGATGCGGCGCTCCGGTGCCGGCCTCTCGTGATAGCTTCAACAATGACTAAAAAATATGGCAAAGCTAACCTCTGTTGCGCACCGTAGACTTCTGGGGTCCCGTCTCCAACTTCGGTATCCCCCTGGCCGCCGTCATGGACACCCAAAAGTCTCCCGACCTGTATGTCGAGACCCTCCTTCCCTCCGCCATGTCCCATGTCCTTCGCGGCGAAGCTCGGAACGAGATAAGAACAATGTAACTGATCCTTCAAACCCTTTTTTGCAGGATTTCCGGCCAGATGACGGGTGCCCTCTGCATCTACTCGGCTACCTTCATGCGCTATGCCCTTGCCGTCCAGCCCAAGAACTACCTCCTCTTTGCCTGCCACTTCGTCAACGAGGGCGCCCAGCTCACCCAGGGATACCGTTACATGCAGTACAACTACTGGGGAGGCAAGGAGGCGTCCGCCACCAAGGAAGCCTTCGAAGGCGTCCAGAAGAAGGCCGATGCTATTGAGGCCAAGGTCGAGTCCAAGGTCAAGGAGGCTGTCGGCAAATAAGCGTATTCTCCCACCTAGGGGGTGGAAGAAGCTTGGTGAATGCGGGAGATGTATAAAGCGGACATGTGACGGCCTGGCGTGGGATGGGACGGTCCCTCGCCGCCGACACGATTTTCTAAGGGTCCTGGTGGACTGTGACTGAGGAGGGCGAGAGCTTGTTACGAGTCCCATGGCTGTGATGAAGGCGTGACAGGAAGAGATCCCCGTCGACGACACAGCATAGCATGGCATACATACCGTGGCAATGCCCAGCCGCGGCGGAACGGTAGCCGGGCGGTTTCTGTACCATCACCTTGCATTGTTGTTTTGTTCCTTTTCGGAAACGGGCCCTGATTCCCCGGGGGAAACATTCCAAGGACAAGGGGCCTCTTGATTGCGGCCCGCAAAGTCGTATAATAGAACAGCGAACTGTTTCTGGAACCCGGCAAGTGTGGCAGCTCTGAATCGTGAAAAAGTCAAAGTGATGTTCTTGGCTGTGTGAGCCTGAGAAGGGGTCAAGCGGTCTGGACCGGCGGGCTTAGATAAGGTGGGTAGCAGTATCAATGGCAGCGGCATAATCATGGAGGTTTTGTCTTCAGTGTCGTTGCGGTGCTTTGATAGTGGGCCAGCACTCGCGGGGCCTTGATCCGAACTCTGAGAGTCTGAAAAGGTTTCCCCGTCTTTTTTTTATTTTATTTTTTTATATTTTTTTTTTGCGCGCAATGTTGAACACCTCAGCATGAGTGTGCTTGGGTTCGTCAACTTGGCCCCTCAGTGACAGACAACCTCCGACGGAGCGGAGCGGAGCCCTCCTATTTCGGGCGAATCGCGCCTTGTTTCAAGGGCCGGGGCCGGAGACAGGAGATTGAGCTAAATTTGATGAGTCAAAGAACAGTGTGTCGTCTCATGTCGACCATGCCGCGAGCAGGACGGACGTGCGATGGGTCATTGGGTAGCCGGCGACGAAGACGAGGTCGTGGACCGCCGTGACATTCAAGGCTAGGCTGTGTGGCCCTTCTCCGAAACTGCGAGAGCACCGACATGACCCCCACTCTCTCGTCGTTGGCACTTGGGCAGATCTCGCCGGACGGCCGGCCGAGTGCAGATCCATCTTCGCCCTTTGGGACCGCGCATGTGCTGGAGTTCGGCGTTATTAATCGTGGGGTGCAGGGCGGGTACCAAGACGGCGTATGCCTCAAATAACCTGTGATATCCGGCGAGTAGAGAAAGAGTCACACGCACTTCAGAGGCCGATCACGCAAGGCGGCAGACCCCTTCCTGCTTGAGATGGACCACATCGAAGATGGGGGCACCATATTGAAATAAATGTCGCACCGTTAGCCCGTGTCGTATGAAGCCATCGCTAATTCCTATGACCATCGACAACCACCGGCCGAATGCCTGCGTTGGCGGACTGGAGATACACCGTGGGTAGCTTTGCGCAGTAATCTTTGTTGCGACGCGCTTGAAGCCAGATGCCCGAAGAGCCGACGTCGGAGTATCCGGATCTGGATTGAGAGTCATCATCGTGGTGGATTTGGTTTCGATGGCAAAGGGGGGTTTCCCCTTCCTGTTTTTTTCGCACCCAGCACCGCTTGGATGCCGGCGCGATCTGGTAAGGACCTGCAAAAAAAAAGAGGAAACGGAGAAAAATAGTCTTGATGCCAGATGGGGGGCCAAGAGTCTTGGATCGTACTCAGTGGTGCGGGCTAAGGTGCGCAAGATAATCTGCCCGAGTCGCCCGTGGACTTGCAGCGCAAGTGAGATCCAGAATGGCACCTTGGCGGTGTAACGATTCAAGAATCAGATGGCCGATGCGACAAGTTGCACCCAGCTGATGCGCTCTGTTGCATTTCCCTATCTTTGCCCAATTTCGTAAACTTTGGATGCCAACCCAGCTCGATCCAGCACAGCCTGGCCAGGTAGGCACTCATCCAACAACCTACCGCAGCATGCTCTGGGACCTCGGCGGTGGACCGGAAATAATGCTCGAGTAATATGGGGATGCGTGGTTTTGTTCACGACGGAGGAACCTGGAGGGGTCTGGGGGTGGTGCGCCTCTACCGTGTGGCTTTCATGGCCGTTGCACATATGGTGATGTCAATCCACTTCACGAGCAGTCTGGTCCAGGTGTGGGCGGTTGCTGTTCGGTGGTCGGAGTGGCCAGGCCGGGCCCAGGTCGGGGAGGCCTGCCCACCTGCCGTTGCAGTTCCTGGGCAGGTAGCCGGCAAGCCGCTGCAGCATGTCCCTCGGTGCAGAAAACCGAGGTTGACGACGGGTTTTCCCGTCACACCCTTTCGTCCCTTGTGAGTAACGAGTTCGGGAACACCAGAAAGGGGGAACGACGACGACGAGCTGAACCCTGTGAAAGTCACCCCGCATTCTTTGATGAACTGGACCGCGGGGCGAGAAGGGCCAGGGACGGGCAGGTGAGGAATCGTCGATAGTGGCTGATATCGCGTCGAGTTGTCCCGAAGGCAGAGGAGAGCCCGGCTGAAGAATGGCGAAGCGGATGTCCGAATTGACACGGGTTGGCGACGGCAAAGCCGTCTTATCCTCGGCTTCGGTAGTGGTGGCGCTCCGGGACGCTCCCATACAGCCTTCTTTGGGACGACCTTAAGCCGTGAAGTGCTCGTGGGATCGCGAGGTTTGCCGAATGTGTTGCTCCTTTGTCGGGATTGGGGGGTTTTGTTTCTGTGACATATCCAAGGCCCAAGGAGTGCACGTGAGCGACTGTGCAAGATGGCCGGCCTGCCACTAGGCGCTTCTGGTACGACCTTGCCTTGTGACAGGTGCCACTACTCTGCAGGAAAGAGGAAATGAAAATAGACGGCCTGAGGTGCTCGGCATGTCTTGTCTTGCCAATTGGTTTGCAAGTCAGGTACTAGGTAGGTATCGGCACTGGCGCCGTCTGACCTCTCAACGAGCATTTGCGAAATGTAATTGCCTCCTTTCTCTGGCGGCCTTGGACTGTCCCCAACTTGGTTATGCTGTCTGTATTGTCTTGTTGCTCGGGCTGCCTGGCATTGACAGCTGACAATATCCGTCAAATGTCACTTATTAATCCTGGTGTCCTAGCCTGGAGTTGTTCGCTCGAGAAACCGTTAGTCAACTGGAAGGGAAGCTGATGTGTATCGGCAGGCCGTGGTTGGTCAATTCCTTAGCGTCTAGCGGCGTTTTGCGACCCCGCCAAAACTTCTTTTTTATTTTAGAATTGTTCCTCACTTGTTTTGTCCAGCGTTTGGGGGAGGGGACACAGCAGCCAGCGGCAGCGAGTAGGATGGACAAGCGCCATGTCTCATTCCCCCGTTTTCGTGGAGACTTTTTTTTTTGGTGCTATTACGGCGTTGTTTTCTGATGATAATGTCTAAAGATAACAATGTTTCTTTGGGAACCTTGAGGGTATTGTTTCTGTTGATAGCAGATCTCTGGGCATCCTCATCAACTGTCTCAGGAGGCCGCGGTCAAGGCGGTCCGCCGACCGGTGTGCTGAAGGCCCCCCCCGATCACCCAGCAAAAGACGGAGACGAAGGTACGTATGGCTGTGCGTGGAAACAGATCTCGGTCAGGGATGGGCGGTGGGGGCCCTGCTGCTATTCCTATTCTCAGGGACCCAGTCTCGAGTCGCCAGACTCCCAGGCTCGGCCTCTCTCTGGTTTCTTTCTCGGGGGGGGGGGCATTGCAAAGCCAAGAGGTATCAGCATCTCAGGTTGGTATCCATTGATTTCACATGGACGCTACAGCACCTTGCGCTACGAAAACGGATACCGCTTTGCGTGTTGTTGTACCTTGACCCTTGCCTGGGTTTGGATACTCACGAGTCCACAACCTTCACCGTGCCTGTTGCTAGCTTTTTGGCACCTTTGGGGGGGACTGTCGCCGGAGAGAAGGGTGCGTACGGATTGTAGTGCAGTATCTTGATGCCAAGGCCGGCAACAAGACGGTGGACTGCAGCAACGGCAGATTGGCAGTGACAAGTGTGTGATCAGCCATGCTCATGCCTGTCGTCGTCGGTCAGGTGGGAGACTTGAGAGACATGGGGAGGAGACGTGGGAGGTGAGTGTCAAAAGCCGAATGCCGGCGAGACATTCCATTGCATGTTGCCTGGTGCTGGGCGCTGGATGATGGATCGACGAGTCTTGACTCTTTGGGGAGCAAAAGACGCGAGAGACTGGGACGACGACTCTTTTTCTCGGTGTTTTCCCTCCCTTGCCGCGACAAAGCGTCGTGTTTGAGTGGTGCAGCAGCTTCAGTCGCAGAGTGGCCTAAGCTCCCGTCCCAGCCCAGGGCAGCTCCCAAACAGGGGGGGAGCCAGAGGAAAGGGAATGTATCTTGTACCTCGGCGCCAGTTTCCGCCCTCGTCATTCACCCCTCCCCCTCCTCTGCTGTCCCCCTCCATCCTCCCGTCCTCATCTGGTTTCCCTCGACCAAAACCTCCCCAAATCTACACGGCCTCAGCAGCCCGCGCAGCATAGCTAGCCGCATCCCCCTTCGACACCCAAGTACCTGGGTACAAGTAGGCCCTGGCGACATGCCTTACTTTGGCGCTAGCAAGCTGGAGACAAGGTCCCCTCCTTCATGACGACGAGGGGTCGCCAGTCCAGTCAGTTACAGCAAATGCCCCGCGGAGAGGTCGGTTTCTTGTCGTGTCCCTCTTCACAACACCAACTCTGGGCGGCTTGGTCTGAACTATGACTGCGAGGGTGGATGGTCGACGGGGGATGGATGGATCTGGCCTGGTCACTATCCAATCTTCCTCGTCTGGCCCGGGGTGTGCCTACAGCCACCAAGCAGCTAATACTGTACCAATTCTCAGATGAAGAATCCCATGCCCTGTCATGCTGTGACTGTTACCATCGAGAGCCAAGGGCAGACGAGTTGCAAAAAAAAAAAAAAAAAAAAAAAAAGGATGGTGGTAGCTAGCCCATTTTACCTTTGGCCCTGACCGTTGCTCCCAAATAGCATAAATCCCCTCGTCCCTCAAGCTTCGAGTTCATCCCGTCCCTCCTCTTCTGTTCTTTTCCTCTGCTCGTCCTCTATTCTCCCGTCTTCGTCCTCCTCTCTCGTTGCTGTCAGCTGCTTTGCTACTGCTTCGTTGTTCGTGCTCCCCCAGATACCAACACCACTCAACCTGTTCGCATCCACTGCCGTCATACACCCCCCTTCCTCCCCACCACCGGCATCCACTTCCCTTCCTCTCTCGGTCGGACGGGTGTAATAGAGAAGAGCTGTGCTCGCCTGTCATCGAAGCAGAAAGCTCCTCTCCCCGGCAGAGCAGCTAGCTAGCTACAGTACATACACACATACCCGTGTCGAATCGAATCCCCCGTCGGCTCGTACTTCCTCAGCCCACCCGCCGCAACGATAACCAAGCGCGCTGCTCGCTTCGGCCTTCGGCTCATATCAGTCCCCCCTGGCCCTTGTATCCGCGCCGCAGCATCTCTTCCTGCGCCTGATCTGCAACCTGAAAGACAGGCGGCAGCAAAGTCCAAACCCAGCGGTACCTCCGAATCGGCCCTGGACCAGTCCGGCGTAAAGCTTGGGATTTAAGCAACCTGGGAGATACCTGTATACCCCACCAAACCAGACCAGCCCCAAACCAAATCAGTCCCAAACCACTGAGCCAACCCCGCCAACCGAACAGCCGACGCAATTGTCTTGCAGCTGAGACCTCAACAGCTTTCTCCTGTTCCTCGGTCCATACAAATAGTAGGGACTGCTAAAGCTCTGAACTCTTTCGGTTTCCGCCGACTTTCTTCTCCCTAAACTCTCACATTCACAACTGCCCAACATGGCCCAAACGGCGGTTACTTACAACGATGTCTTCGAGGAGGGCGACGTTGAGGAGGTCCAGAAGGACCCCCAGACCATCCACCACATCCGCGCCAACTCGAGCATCATGCACCTGAAGAAGATTCTAGGTGAGTGCGGACCGTCTTTTCGGGTCGTTGGAGGCTTCCGTAGCTTCCCGTGCCATTTCCACAAAGAGCTACGCTGACCTGGTGTCTTTTCATGTCTACAGTTGCCAACCGTGGTGAAATCCGTAAGTGCTTCCATTCAACCGAACTCCTGACTCAAGGCAAAGCTAACCGCTATCCAGCCATTCGTGTATGTTCTCGAAACTCGTCCTCGCTCAAGGTGATGCTTTAGAAACAGTGGTGCTTACTTTCATACGCGTCTAGATCTTCAGAACAGTAAGTTGGCCCATGCCCATCGCCGATGATGCTCTGCCGTTGGTGCGGCAAAAAGGCCCAGCGCTGATTCTCCTTAGGCTCACGAGCTCTCGCTGCACACCATCGCAGTCTTCAGGTAAAACACGCCGTCTGGCTCCGGCCCAAATGTCGCATGCTGACTTTCGCAGTTATGAGGACCGTCTCTCCATGCACAGACAGAGTAAGCCCGCGTCGCAGCTCCTTTCCCCCGTCTGTCCTTCTCTGACCGGTGTTTCGCAGAGGCCGACGAGGCATACGTCATTGGCAAGCGCGGCCAGTACACCCCGGTCGGTGCTTATCTCGCTGGAGACGAGATCATCAAGATTGCTGTCGAGCACGGCGCGCAAATGGTCCATCCTGGTAAGGAATTGCGTCTAGTCTCAAGGTGCCGCTCATGGTTCGGCCACTAACACACCGCCAAAAGGTTATGGATTCCTCTCAGAAAACGCCGAGTTTGCTCGCAACGTCGAAAAGGCCGGTCTGATCGTAAGTCATATCCCGCAGAAAACCCCCCTAAAATCTGACAACACCACTGACTCGGTATGCGCTTCTAGTTCGTCGGTCCCTCTGCCGATGTCATTGACTCGCTCGGCGACAAGGTCTCCGCCCGAAAGCTCGCCATCGCTGCCGATGTCCCCGTTGTCCCCGGTACCGAAGGCGCCGTCGCCACCTTCGAGGAGGTCAAGGGCTTCACCGATCAATATGGTTTCCCCATCATCATCAAGGCTGCCTATGGCGGTGGTGGTCGTGGTATGCGTGTCGTCCGCGACCAGGAGAGCCTGAAGGAGTCCTTCGAGAGAGCCACATCCGAGGCCAAGTCTGCCTTTGGCAACGGAACCGTCTTCGTCGAGAGATTCCTTGACAAGCCCAAGCACATTGAGGTGCAGCTCCTCGGTGACAACCACGGCAATATTGTCCACCTGTACGAGCGTGACTGCTCCGTTCAGCGTCGTCACCAGAAGGTCGTCGAGATCGCCCCTGCAAAGGACCTCCCCTCCGATGTCCGCGATGCTATCCTCAACGACGCCGTCAAGCTGGCTAAGTCGGTCAACTACCGCAACGCCGGTACCGCCGAGTTCCTGGTCGACCAGCAGAACAGGTACTACTTCATCGAGATCAACCCCCGTATCCAGGTCGAGCACACCATCACCGAAGAGATCACGGGTATCGATATCGTGGCTGCTCAGATCCAGATCGCTGCCGGCGCCACCCTGCAGCAGCTCGGCCTGACGCAGGACCGCATCTCCACCAGAGGTTTTGCTATCCAATGCAGAATCACCACCGAAGACCCCTCCAAGGGCTTCCAGCCCGACACGGGAAAGATCGAGGTCTACCGCTCCGCCGGTGGTAACGGTGTCCGTCTCGACGGTGGCAACGGTTTCGCCGGTGCCGTTATAACTCCTTTTTATGATTCGATGCTCGTCAAGTGCACTTGCCACGGCTCAACATACGAGATTGCCCGCAGAAAGGTGCTTCGTGCCCTGGTCGAGTTCCGCATTCGCGGTGTCAAGACCAACATTCCTTTCCTCGCCTCTCTGCTCACCCACCCCACCTTCATCGACGGCAACTGCTGGACCACCTTCATCGACGACACCCCTCAGCTGTTCGACCTCATCGGCAGCCAGAACCGTGCCCAGAAGCTCCTTGCCTACCTCGGTGACGTCGCCGTCAACGGCAGCAGCATCAAGGGCCAGATCGGCGAGCCCAAGTTCAAGGGCGATATCATCCTCCCCGACCTCCTCAACGACGACGGCTCCAAGCTCGATGTCTCCCAGACATGCACGAAGGGCTGGAGGCAGATCATCGTCGAGCAGGGCCCCAAGGCCTTCGCCAAGGCCGTCCGCGACTACAAGGGCACACTGCTCATGGACACGACCTGGCGTGACGCCCACCAGTCTCTCCTGGCCACCCGTGTGCGCACCGTCGACCTGCTCAACATTGCCAAGGAGACCAGCCACGGTCTGCACAACCTGTACAGTTTGGAGTGCTGGGGAGGCGCGACCTTTGACGTTGCCTACCGCTTCCTCTACGAGGACCCCTGGGACCGCCTGCGCCGCATGAGGAAGGCGGTGCCCAATATCCCCTTCCAGATGCTCCTGCGTGGCGCCAACGGTGTGGCGTACTCGTCCCTTCCCGACAACGCCATCGACCACTTCGTCGAGCAGGCCAAGAAGAACGGTGTCGATATCTTCCGTGTTTTCGATGCCCTCAACGATATTGACCAGCTCGAGGTCGGTATCAAGGCCGTTCACAAGGCCGGTGGTGTCGTAGAAGGAACCGTGTGCTTTTCGGGCGATATGCTAGTACGTCCAGTTTTCTCTTATTTTCTTGGAGTGCATTCTTCTCTCGATTGTCTTGTTCTTGTTTTGAAGTACATTGTACTTTTTTCCCCTTGCACATTCAAGTGTCTGTTGCTTCCCTTCTTTCCTACCTGTCTAAGGTTGAGTACCACTTGCTCCCCCCTTTTTCCAACCCAACCAAGGTTGCGCCTACCATGTTAAGTCCATTGCCCTTCCCTCTGCAAGGGTGCGGGCCTAGCTTCCCGGAATGGCGGCAACTTCGAGAGGTTCTCGAGAAGGAGGCAGAGTTCCTTGGGAGGGAGAGAAGAGAACTTGAAGCAGGAGAGAAGATGCAGAGGAGGAGAGAGGACCTACGTCTATGAATGCCTGTCTTCTCTCCTCTTCTGCCCCCCGTTCTCCCATCCTCACATCATCACCACGCCTCTCTCTCTCTCTCTTTCCCAAGAAGTCCTTTGCCTTTTTTCTCGAAGTATCCGTCTTCAATTTCGACCTCTTTGTTTTGAGCATAGCTCGACAACACTGGCTCCCTCGCTCAGTCAGTCTCTGCAACTCTTCTCGGGCTCCTCTTGTCGAAATGGAGACTCAGCCCGGCACCATTCTGGAGTTTGTCCTTTGGCTCTCCTGGACCATGCTCTGCCTCACCCCCAAATCCATCAAGAATTCGGTCTTTGCTCTTCTCTTCCCCGCCAAAGACGATATGGAAGCTATCCTACTCGCCTCTGGATTCCAATTCGCCAATGGACTTTGGGACGCCATCCGGTCTGAGGTTCCGCCCGCCTTGTCCTTCTTTAAGGGTATACCCGCCGAGTTCTCCAAACGCTGGGCCATATATGTCCTTGTTCTTGAAAAAGCGGGTTGCCGCCCCAAGGTCTACATCGGAGCTGGTACAGAAAAGCGAAGCGGAGTATCCACTCGCATTGGCCAGTATCGACGGGGTGAGAACTTCTCGACGTACGTCCAAAAAGCTGTCAACGAAGGTTTCTCCATTGCCCATATGGGCCTCCTCTGCTGGGTACCTCTCCCACCCGCGTCCAAGAGATCCTCTCTCCGCGCCCTCGTTCTCGTTGTAGAGGCTGCCTTTACGCTCTGGTTCTGGACGATAAGATCCCGCACCAGCACCTACGGCATGCCTAGTCTTGGCCCCTGGTCTCCAGACAGCATGGAGTACGACGGATGTTGCGGCCACTTCTCTCTCAGAGAAGGGGGCGCTGAGCTCATGGACCGACTCTCGGCTGAGGAGATCGATGCGATTGACCGTGAGCGGAAGCTCAGGAACTCGCGGAGAGACGCTCTCAAACGCGACAAGGAGGGAGCTTGCCTCAACGCCAAGAAGACGAGAGCCAATGCCCTTTCTCGGAAGAAGTGGTTCTGTAGTTTCTGCAACGTCAACTTCGGTGCCAGAAACCAGCTGAGGCACCACCAAACCCTCCAGAAGCACATCGACAACGTTGCCGGCGTCAAGAGGATTGTCCAAAACCCCCGAGCCAAAGAGCGTCGTGCAGAGAACTTCGCGGCAAAGAGATATTACTGCGAACTGTGCGACTACACAGCCAAGACCCAGCAGAAACTCAACTGCCACCTGGCTACCAAGAAGCACCCCAAGAAGGTCGCCGAGTCGAGCACGTAGCTCGTTCTCTACTCGCGCTTCTGTTTTTTGGACTTCCACCGGGCTTTACTGAGTCAAGTCCAATGGACTTTTGTCACTGCTATGGAGTTACATTACTGCTATGGAGCTACATCGCTGCTATGAGGCTACATTGGAGTTCTATGGGCTTGACGGACTCAAGTCCAATGGACTTTTATTGTGTTTTGGACTTTCTGCACTCCTTTCTTTTAGCGCGCTTTTCTTTCTGCTCCTACATTTCTTATATGTTGCTTTGCAGTTGAGCATTTCCACTAACACCTAATTAGAACCCCAAGAAGAAATATAACCTCGAGTACTACCTCAATCTTGTTGAGAAGCTTGTGGCCCTTGATATTCACGTGCTTGGTATCAAGGACATGGCGGGCGTTTTGAAACCTCGAGCTGCCGAACTGTTGATCGGGGCTATTCGCAAGAAGTACCCCGACCTCCCCATCCACGTCCATACCCACGACTCCGCCGGTACGGGTGTGGCCTCCATGGTCGCTTGCGCGAAGGCCGGTGCCGATGCCGTCGACGCTGCCACTGACAGCTTGTCCGGCATGACCTCCCAGCCCAGCATTAACGCCATCATTGCCTCACTCGAGGGCAGCGACCACGACACTGGCCTGAACCCGGCCCACGTACGCGCTCTGGACTCCTACTGGTCCCAGCTGCGTCTGCTCTACTCTCCTTTCGAGGCCCACCTCAGCGGTCCCGACCCCGAGGTGTATGAGCACGAGATCCCTGGTGGCCAGCTCACCAACATGATGTTCCAGGCTTCTCAGCTTGGCCTCGGCACCCAGTGGGCCGAGACCAAGAAGGCCTACGAGCACGCCAATGATCTCCTTGGCGACATTGTCAAGGTCACGCCTACCTCCAAGGTCGTTGGTGACCTTGCGCAGTTCATGGTTTCCAACAAGCTTACCGCTGAGGACGTCAAGGCCCGCGCCGGCGAGCTTGATTTCCCCGGCTCCGTGCTGGAGTTCCTTGAGGGTTTGATGGGCCAGCCGTACGGCGGATTCCCCGAGCCCCTCCGGTCCAATGCTCTCCGTGGCCGTAGAAAGCTGGACAAGCGCCCCGGTCTCTTCCTCGAGCCCGTCGACTTCGCCAAGGTCAAGCGCGAGCTGCACAAGAAGTTCGGCGGCCCCGTCACCGAGTGCGACATCGCCGCGTACGTCATGTACCCCAAGGTCTTTGAGGACTACAAGAAGTTCATCCAGAAGTACGGTGATCTCTCCGTTCTTCCTACAAAGTACTTCCTGTCTCGTCCCGAGATCGGCGAGGAGTTCCACGTCGAGCTCGAGAAGGGCAAGGTCCTCATCCTCAAGCTCCTGGCCATCGGCCCCCTTAGCGAGAACACCGGTCAGCGTGAGGTGTTCTACGAGATGAACGGTGAGGTCCGCCAGGTCACCGTCGATGACAACAAGGCCTCCGTTGAGAACGTCAGCCGGGCCAAGGCCGACCCCACCGACTCGAGCCAGGTCGGTGCGCCCATGGCTGGTGTGCTTGTCGAACTCCGTGTCAAGGAGGGCTCCGATGTCAAGAAGGGCGACCCTATTGCTGTTCTCAGCGCCATGAAGATGGTAAGTTTCGTCTCGTATTTAATCTTGACCTTCATCCCATGTCCCGTCCTGTGTCTTGTCTCGTCTCTCACCCCGTCTCTTATGTCTCTTTTTTCGTCCTGCATTTTACTAATTCAATCCCTCCAGGAAATGGTAATCTCTGCGCCGCACAACGGGAAGGTGTCGACCCTCCAGGTTAAGGAGGGTGACTCGGTCGACGGCTCCGACTTGGTTTGCAGGATCGTCAAGGCCTAGTTAGAGAAACGGTAATCTGGCGACAGCGCGGTAACTCCTTTGATTTATTTATGATTGCAAATATTTAGCGAGAAAACCATAGGGCGGGATGAATGGGTCATCTGGTAGTTTGATATGAGATGGATTAGCATACTCTAGAACCAACACGTCTTGATTATTGTCATCTGACCTGAGTCTTTCGTCTATGCCTTCCCTCCGAAATTTTTGGTGATTTGATGCGTCTGCAACGTCGTCTTACTCTCACGAATCCATCCAGTATGATCAGCCTCTATCTAGTCTAGTCGCCCCTGTAGGCCCAACCTCTGTCTCCTCTCGTCTATGTGGACACAGGAAAGTTGATAGGATGATGGGCCGAAGAACTGGGGAATAGGCACGCGAGAATAAATTGAATAGGAAGGCACATCCCACCTGTGCGAAGAAGCCGTCGAAAGACCCACCCCCAGGTGCCCCGTCCCATCAGAGCCCCCTTGCCGAGTGTCCCGTCTCCGACTTTGGCGGAAGTTCCCCCTCACCCCGTTGCGGCCCTCAGCCGCCACCTACTCCTGTGCCTCACTTGATCCTGATTGGTACCCGCAAAGCTCACCGGGCTTACCGCTTCTGCAATATCGTGTCTTACCATTTTGGTGATCGTATAGATTGATAGGTATGACGATGTGACACGCAAACATTGGAACCGATGTGCCCAAACCAGGTCTGATTTAGTCTATGATCCCGCCGCCATAGCCCTCATCATGCTGTTTTTACAAGTACACAGAAGAGGCCGTGAAGATACCACCCCATTGGCAGCAGAGCCCCGCCATGTGTTTGACAGATCTTTTTTATCTTGATTCGTCTCTCTGTCGTAATACTTCCGCTGCTACCAATAGCAACCATTGACCGCATTCCCGATCCTCAACCAGTCATCAGAGAATCTACTCTTCCATCTTCTCGTCATCCTTCTTGTCCTCGTCATCATCGTCATCACCCTCGAGCGCCTTCTTGGCTAACCGCTCTGCCTCCTCGCGCAGGTCCTTGGGCACCTCCTCGTGGCGGCCCTTGGTGGGGCCGTCGATATCGCTGATCCAGCTCATCTCGAGCTCAAACTCTTTGTCCTTGTTGTCGTCGTGGGCGACGTAAATGATGCGGGCAGCCTCCTTGACGGCGTCCTTGAGAGTGAGCCCGCCCTCGGCCAGATCAAGCTTCTCGAGCTCGGCCTTGGCAGCCTGGCGGCCCTTGCCGGTGGCGGCGCCGTAGTAGCCCCAGTAGGAGCCCGAGGGCTCGATCATGTAGAGAAAGGGGCCGCCGTGCTTCTTGGAAGTATCCTTGCCGCCGGCGCCGACCTTGGGGCCGGAGCCGACCTCACCGTCGACTGGGGACTCGGTTGAGGGGTCGAAGCCGCCGACGATAGCGGTGATACCGAAGGGACGAACTGAGGAGTAGAGGGTGTAGGCTTGAAGGTAGCCGCCCATGCGGGCTGCAAGGTCGGCGGTGGAGATGGGGGTCTTGAAGGTCTCGCGCCAGCCGCGGGCTTCTTCGCGCGCGCGGTCGACGAAGTGTCGGCCGTCGGGGATCATGCCTGAGTAGACCTTTTTTTGTGTGAGTTGAGTGGCCGGAAAGACACAAATACATGCTTCAATGATGGGCATGGGAGTTGAAATGCTTTGGCACAGGCCTAACAACATGTGGGAGCGAGGGAGGGGTATGTGGTTGGTTGCGAGAGGGGGAAAGCAGGATGAGGGGCCGACTTACAGCTCCGAGATGTCTGTCAATGGTGGCGATGCGCTTGTTGGCGTTGGGCTTCCATAGCTTCGAGGCGATGACCTTTTCGACAGCGAGGACGACACCCTCTTTGCAGCGGATGCCGATGGATGTGCCGCCATTCTCGACGGCCTTGACAGCGTACTCGACCTGGAAGTTGCGGCCGTCGGGGGAGAAGATGGAGTTGCTCAGGTCATAACCTGTGCCTATCGACGTCTATCCGGTGCGAGAGGCAAGCACATTAGCAATTGTCGTGGTGTTCAGAGGACGTGTAATGGGTGCGGCGATAGCTCCCAAGAAACCCCGGTCACCGGAAGTGGTGGTGGTTCCCCCGGGTACCTGGCAAGGGAAAGCTTACCATTGTGAATTAGAGGGAGCTTGGGGGTATTGAGGAAGTCGACTTGTATCGTGGAAGAGATGGCGTAACACGGCCGGCGATGAGAGACTTTTGTAATGAGTTGCAGGTTCGTGGGAGGTTGTCTGGTCTTCGGGAAGCTTTGTTGGTGGATGACGATGGCGGGACGTGGTTTGGAATTGGGGAATCTGGAGCCTTGAGACCTGAGCTTCAGGCAACCCGAGCTGCGTGTTGCTGCGCGAGGTTGATGAGCGAGGCTGGATGTAGGGGTGCCTCAGGCTTGAGAGGAAGACCTGGGGGTGGATTCAAGGGAAGGGAGGTGTGTGCCAAAAAGCGAAGAGAGCATCAGCCACACCTCCAACTGTGGCTTGAGAAAGAGTGGCTGTTGTGTGGCTCACTGTCTGGCGGTGGCAGCTGAGAGCTTCATCGTGAAGTTGAAGCTGACAGGGGACTGGATTTACCCCACCATCCCGCACTTGAACCTGCAGTGGGCTGCAGCTGCCAGGTGTTGGAGGATTTTGCATGAGGGGAGACAGTTGGCGGTCACTCCGTGATTTTACGGTATTCCGAGATTACCTAGTTCAACATTTCAACAGAAATACCAACCGAATACTCCGTTCGCCCGTTGTCTCCAGCTGTAATGTTCCGAAGCATGGCCTTCGGATGTTGGAAGAGAGTCTTTGTCAGGCATCTTGCCGCATCATCTCTAATATCGATAGCACCTAACGGAGACCCGAGAGTCCAGGCCCGGATGGATACGGCGAAACATGCGTTGAGACGGGGTTTCGCGGAGGAGCGGTGTAGAACACCAGACTAAGCATCTCAAGGCTTGGTCTTCCAAGAAACCAAAGCTGGGCAAACTGTTGAGGACTCCTTCGCCTCCGAATTAGATGTCCGAAGTGAATATCACATGTTGTAACGTGTGTGCAACAGGTCCGAGAGAACATCATCACCACTTCCCTCTGGACCTCGTAGAGCATCGGAGAGTATATAATGTGCAGATGACGGCGGGTGGGCTCGAGTGTGTCACGGGAAACGCGTTTGATACCTTCGTGGTCTTCCAGAAGCCGTGTGGACTGATCGTGTCACCAACCCATTGGGCGCAGGCGCGGACCTGAGAGAGGAACATGTTTCAAGTCGACGCTTTGCTGCTGGACCCTGCCCTTTGCCCTCTGTCTCCTGCCAGGGGACTGACGTGTAATGGTTGCATGCTTGCCCACCATCGCATTTCGATGTCAGGCCAGGTACCGAATTCACGACCGGTCTGACGATCCGTTATGCATCAGTCGGTCTCCATCTTTGGTACCAAAAGGGTAAACGATGAGCTATATTTTAGAAAAGACAACTGCCAAAGCAAAGGGTCCATTGCAATTTCAGGCAGAGATTCCGGCCCGACGAAAGAAAGGAACCATGGAGGGGGTCGGACTGGACCGGCTAGCGTTGGTTGGTGCCGTATTGGTGGTGATGATGTGGTGATGTGTGGATGCAGACGGACGGACGGCCGACTGGGATGGGGAGACGAGATGGGATGGGATGGGACGAGACGGGAGAGACAGATGTTGCTGCTGCTGCTGCTGCCAGGCACCTCATGCTCAGTGTCGGCGCTCAGCGTTGAAAGGTTCAGTGCACCTTCCCACCGGTAGCGGCAGCATGGCGACTGCCTACAGCCAGTGAATCTGCGTCACATTGCCCTGTCTGCGTCATGGCCTTGCCCGCTAGTTGCCCCTCCTTCCTAATTTCCCCCTGCCAGGTCCCCCCCCTCCACTCCTACCGCCCTCCTCCCCTCCTTCCCTACCCGCCAGAAATGAATGTGACTCCTTTCGTCATATAAAGTCTAGATTCGCACTCAACGCACTTCCACTCTTCGGGTTTCTAAAAAATTCGATCTCGACTGACCATCTTGGAACTCTGCACAAACTCCCTCGTCCATTTTCAGATCTCGAAGGCTTCCCTCGTCGACGTTGTTGCGAAGAAGCAGAAAGACGACATACCTCGCCCCCCACCACTAACCCATCTGATCCCACTGCATCCGCTGACCTTGCCGCATCCGCATCCGCATCACATCCACACCCAACTCTAACCCTGTCATTATTGCTGCTGTCTTCCTGCCCAAGGAACCATCGCATCGAACCCGAATCACCGCTCCCCGACCGTTGCTATCTCCCTGACTACCTTCGATATTTCCTCTCTCCGTCTCCTCCTCGAGTCTTTGTTCTCTTATTTCCTGCTTTCCACAGCAAACTCTCGAGAGAGTACATAGAGTAGCCAATATAAGAAAAACTTCTGTTTTCTACCGCTGTCCGAGCCTTCGAACCCGATTACCAAGAAACACGAAACAAACAAGATCCCAAGGACAGCACGGTACTGTCTTTTCTGCATCACGAGCAGATTCACTTCTACAGCAAACAGATCTACATCAAACCGTTCTTTCCCCATTTTTTGTCTCTCTTTCTTTTTGGCTCTTCAGCCCCCAACACGCCATCCATCTCATAGGCAAGTTTCTCCCCTTTTACCAACTCCCGCATGCACCGGCCGACCACTACTACCCCGTTTCGGAGCCCCGCCGGGGCTTTTGTCGGCGATGGACCGTCCGCCGCATCGCGAGATACCGGTCAGAAGTCACGAACGACGACTAACATATTTGTAGGGCCATGGTTTCCTACGCCCCTACAATGCAGGCCCAAGATGACCTTGCAGCGCTCTTCTCCCGCAACCTGACCTTTAACCCCGAGGTCCAGAGCCATGTGCAGCAGCCCAAGGCGGAAGAGGAGCTCAAGCAGACCCCCGACTCAGTCCCCACCAATGCCGCGCCAACTCCGGCACCCATTATCTACTCCATCACCCAGCACTACACCCACTCGGCGCACGTTGCTCGCCAGCCGCAATCTCAGGACGTCCCCGTTCAGCGTCCCTCGTCTGAACCCCCTCAGACCGAACAGTTGACTCCCGAGGCCGTCCTCAGCCAGCACGGTGTTGAGCCTTCCGTCCTCTCCCCTTCCCAGATCCAGCTCTTCCGAATCTCCGAAGAACCCCACCAGCTACGCCTGATCGAAATCTGGCGTGCCGCGCCGCCTACCTCAAGTACAGAAAATCCCTCGCTCGCATGGTCGAGCACAACGCTGGAACAAGAAGAGCAGCTAGCGAAGCTGCGGTACGAGCGCATGGAGGCGGAGAAGGAGCAGCAGCAGCAGAACGCCGTCATGAGCCTCGATGGCACCCCGGCCCAATCCGACGACAGCCGCTGGCTGACAAGCTCCATCTCCCACCAAGTCGAGCCCTACATGATGTCCGGCTACGAGGAGATGATGCGCCGCGAGTACGAGCGGGAGCAGGTCGAGGCCCGCTCCAGCGGCAACTACTCTCACTACGGCTCCGTCGTCGGCGGTTACAAGCCGGCTACCGATCCTGTCTACAAGGGCTTCGGCGACGACTGGGCCAGGGAGCAGGCGATCCAGATGCAGATGCAGATGGAGAATCAGTACGGTGCCTTTCAGCATTTTGGTGGCCAGGCCGGCAACATGGAGGCCATGGAGATCTTGTAAACGACACTTTGCGCATCAGTTTTTTCTAAGCATAGCAGCAGATACCTCTTTCTCTCGCGAGTTAGACTGCATGGCGGACACATGGATGGAAAGCAAGGCAATAATGGACCGCCTTTTGGAGATCGTTTCTTTTGTCAAGAAGGTTATGAATGAGGAATTGGCCAGATACCATTAGGCATGCATGAGGAATGAATAGTACTACGAAACAAACCCAAAAAATTGAGAGATCTGCGCAGGATGAGGCGTCTGGTGAGGGGACGCGGATAATGATTAGCACGGCTGCTGGTACCTCCCCAATGAACTCCATTCCCCTCCATCTCCAAGTCGTCTAAATGCTTGGGGAGGTAACTTGTGTCTTCCATCAGAGTGTGTTGCGCGTTTTAAAAATTAGAATAAAAACCTCTGTGGGCGTGTATGTTCGTCATTATCGATTGGACAGATGAGCCTTTGGGGCATGGCTCAACAAGAAACAGAACAACTGCCTTTGCTCAGACATTTCATTTGGAGGAGCTCTCTCTGCCATTTCCAGGCCCCCTTTCTCGTTTCCAAACTCTTCTCTCTGACATCATCACCACAGTCGACTCCGTTACTCGAAGAAGAAGAAATCGTCGTTTCATATTATTGCTGTACTCGTGGTATGCAACATTATTCTATCATACATATGCCGCCAATCCCTTCACCCTTTTCCTACTGCCTTTTGATATACCAGAATTTGGGCCCCTAGTGGACTGGGACTGACACCCGAAAACTCCCTTGACCTCACTATTTCCTCTGCTTGTGATTTTCACCCTCATCAGCCAAACCGGCACCGTCACCAACATTGAGGGTTTTTCCATGAAGTGGCGCCCCGATTGTACGCCAGGTATAATTCCTTACATCGTCGCTGTTCGTCGAGAAAATTACATTGGTGTATGAATAGAAGCCGTCGTCGTAGACGGTGCTGAGTTGGCTCGTTGGTCCAAGTCTTGGACGGGACACGGTTGCCTTGAAACGGATGGATGGCAGCTCATAGGTAACTGTACGTTCTTTCTCTTGCTTGCTGCGATGTCGCACTAGCTCTCAAGGCAGTTTGCCTACTACCGTCTGGGCCCCGGGTACCCGGGATGCTCCGCCATCCTGGACGAAAGCCACTGCGCCGAGTTCATGCCTGTAGGAACGCTGACCTGCCATGTGTTCGGAGGGGGGCTCGGCATCGGGAAGTCTCCAGATGAGGGCGGCGCCAGGTACTGCGACCCGTTGGTGTAGTAACTACTCGCCCGCGTTGTCCGGCTGTACCGATCGAGCCTGCTGTTGCGCGGGTTCGTGTTCGTGTATGTGCTCGTTGTGATTCTGCTGACTCTGTATGTGTCGATATGGCCATCCCTGACATCATTGATACCGCTGACATTACTAAGCCTGCTTGCCCTGCTGTTACTAGCATTGTTGATGTTGCCGAGTCTGCTCGCTCTGCTACTGTTCCTGTCGCCGAGGCATGGGTTGCTTGTCCTGTTCGTGCCGTCGCAATTGCCGAAGCCCCATGTCGTAGTGGCGGAGTGTGTCGAGTCGCGGTTGAATGAGCCGAAGCCCATGGAAAGGGCTGACATCCGCGGAGAGCACCAGTCAACGGTCGGGGCGGCGGTGGTTCTCGCCATCGGCGCAAGGTTAACACCGTCCTCGAGCTCGATCTCGTGGTCTGTTTCTTCCTGTGAGATAGTCAGCACCAGTAGAATCTTCTGCGACTAGCACTTCACGAGCAGAGAAAACCAACGTACTTTGCGGGGTGAGGGGCACAACCATTGAGAGCCACTGCCATCCTCACGGGGTATAACCAGGGATTCTCTATCATCGCTCGGTCTGTTTCTCCCAGAATAGATGTCGAAATTCTTGCTCAGACCGCTTCGGCGCGACGGTGTTGATGGGCTGAAGCCATTCTCGGAGTGATGAATGCGCGGCACGTCCACCTCAAACTCAGTATCTGGTTCTGCTTCAATCTCTTCAAGGGCGGCAGCATCATCTGACATAGGGTTTCGTGGGCGTTGCCGCGGATCGGATTCATCACTACGGATGTAACTTGGTTTTCCCTGGAAGCGTTCTCGCCAAGCTATGGCGCGGGGCGCTTGGGACCTCAATCCCGCACGGTACCATATTAGTTGCCACAGAGGGCGGAGGGTGGCGATGGACGCAGCAGTGATGCCGATGCCGGGCTCGACGGTACTCCATAGAGCAACGTCGGTAGTGGCCCATAGGAAGTCGTCGCCTTCGAGGAGGGTCGGTATATAGACTGACCGGACGACCGTCGCCGCAGAGCCGATGGCGGCAAAGGACAGAATGCCGAAGGCAAGAAATCGGGTGCGTTTGGGTAATGAGAGCGACCAGACGATGAATAGCGGAAGGATCCCAAAGGCCCAGTCTGCGAGGCAGTTGATAATGGAGGCTGTGTATGTCATGATGATGACGACGCGATTGCTGAAGCATTTGCCCTCCACGCGAGGTGACTGCTCCCAGAAGGTCGGTATGGGTCTGCACTGGAACATGACCATGAAGAAGTACGTTGAGCCGAAGAGAACGGTGCCAAGCATAAGAAGGCGGAGGATCCATACGTGGGTGCGGCGGACGGAGACACGAAGTAAGAAATACCCGACAGAGATCTTGAGAAGACATGTTGAGATGATGTAGAGTAGTTCGCAGATGTACCAGTACTAGACACATCAGTCAGTGAGTGTCACATTCGGTTGGGCATCGAGGTAAAGCCGGCATCGAGGCCATACCATGAGAGCATCGCGATTATGTTCTGGGCTGAGGTCGATTCTGTGTCGCCCGGTGCCGTAGCGAACGCCTTGAATCTGGGTGATGAGATAGACGGTAAAGATGAGCTGCCAATGATGTTAGTCCAAGTGTACCTCTCAGATTCCAGGTGAGCTCGCAATGTACCATGAGACCAATCATCAGCTTGTCATCAACTCCAAGAGATCGTATGATCCATCCGCGGCAGTATATGCGCAGGCCGACGGCGATCCAACAGAGCACGAAGAAGAGGACCGCCACGGCCAGCACTTGCCCGCTGCGATCCTCCATCATTTTGACGATAGCAACGGCATCCACAATCGATCCCTCAGAGGTGTGGTATTCTCTCACTTCGTGTTCACCTAGACATCATGACGAGGGTGACATTGAATCGTCGTAGATGGGTCGACAGAATGGAATGTGCAGAATATGATCCGAGTTAACGGGACAAGACCGAGGAAGAGAGCGGATGGTGGGGGAGGATGGACCCGTCAGGGTCCAAGGGGGGCTATTGTGTATTCATATCATGACCTCTCGAACGGACCAAATCTTAGTTTAGGGGGTAAGTCTGATGTCTCGATGCACAACCCGGTAATAAGAATAGCCTAGTGCTCGGGTGTGCAGAGCCGGGCCACCTGGCCGCATGAGTCTAGACAACATTGGCAGGCAGAATCGTCGTCACTGAACACTTGTTCAGTACAATCCGAACACATTGTCTGACACCCTCTAGGCACTTGAGAGCGGCTCATGGTGGGGGTCGGTTAATGAGAGTTTGTGTGCGCATTTAAGTGTGTAAGAGTAGGGGATGAGCCCAATAGTGCGAGCAACCCGGCAAAGGTTCTCGTGTCTGGGCAGTTCAAAGGGGAACGCCTCAGGAACGCTTGGGTAGGGGACAGCCGATCAAGCGAATTCATGCTTCACCAATGAAGATTGCGAGAAACCGTTGGTAGAGACTCGATTGAGATGGTGTTTCCGCTTAGCGGTTCAAATGGTGTCTCCGGCGAACAGACGCTAAAAGATGGTTCAGAGTTGAGGCAAGCAAGTCATCCAGTAGACAGGGACGTGAATCTGGAACCGGCTCAGCACCGGGCGACCATGCGGCTCGAGCGGTGCGTTGCTATGCGGCGCGCTCGAGCACCCATTTTAGCGGTAGGCGGAAGAAGGACGGTGGGGGCTTTAGTTGGAGGCTCTGTTCGTTTTGGAAATAAGCCCAGGAACGGGTGGACCGTTTTTGGTGTTGGCTTTCCTTTGTTTCAGGGCAGGAGTTGTGGGTTGGAAGCATACCGTGTGGTAAAGGAGGCGGCTCGTTCAGGCATGACGTGAATGTTGAAGTGGAAAACAATCCGTGGTGTTGTTGTTGTTGTTGTTGTTGTTGTTGTTGTTGACGTTGGCCGTCCAAATATCACCGTGGTTGAACGCTGTCGTTTTTTTTTGGGGGGGGGGGGGGGGGGGTTGTTGGGGGGGGGGGGGGGGTGGCTGGGTCCTGGGACCTGTGCCGTGCGTCTCTCTCTGCTGCTGCCGCCCACCTGCAGGTGCTAAAAGGCCAAGTGGGAAAAAGGGAACGAGGAAAGTACCTTCCCTAGGGAGTACCGCAATTCTGATGTGGTGGTGCGAGGACCGGTACTTGTGTGCTGGAGCATGGCCGGGAAAAACCACATTGGATGAACCCGGGTATCCCTGGCTGTCCCTGAACCGTCCCTGGTTGTTGCGACTACCCACCCCCCTTTGAGGCAGTGGACGCCAACGTCCCTTGGGAAATCTGGAAATAAACCCGCCCTAAAGAAGAAAAACAGACAGCGTCTCCGCCCCTCGCGCAAGGCCAATTTCCAAGTGTGACCGGCTACAGTGGGGGTTTGGGAGGGTCCTTCTGGGATCTCCGACAGCTGTAGGACAGCCTGCAATTCCGGTTCGAGGCACGATACGGGTTATTGAATGTCGCTAGATCCAACTGCTTCGGATACTGCAGGCGCGGATGGTCGCGTCTCTGGCGTCGTCGTTGCGTCTTGTCTCGTGCCGATGTCTCTCAAACGAGTCCAAGCCTTCGACACAAAACGTTGGCCCCAGATTGAAACATGCAAAAGGCGATCAACAGGAGCAGGGCTGGTTGGTGTGTGTGTGAGACACCCGCCGTCAGGTGGTCTGCACGAAACAAAAGGAGGATAGGCGCGTCAAGAGCTGCAGGCAAAAGGAAGACGCGATCTGGATGAAAGAGGAGAAGGTGCAGAAGAAGGCGGGAGTCGAGGAATGTCATTCAACCAGTACGGGGAGACAGGCAGACGACGATGCCTGCGGGAACGAGAAGTGCAGACGTGGGAAATGACATCGTTGGTCTTCATCAAGAGCCCCTCTCTCGCTCTCGTCTCCCCGTCCATTGGACTCGGCCTCGGGCTCGTCCACCGGACGGGAACCACGAGACCAAGGAAAACACGGTCCACGCTTGTGTTCTATTTCTTGTGCGCGTCTTTTCCTTCGTCCCTCTGTTCGCCGTCATGTCGTGTTGTCCGTTTCGCCATCTTTTCCCCATCCTTCATCTCGATTGGCATTGTTTATTCATGCGTCGAGTCTGCATCTGAGGAAGACCTGCACAAGAACCCACCCTGCCTCGGCACCCAATCCTGGCGCGCCTTACGGGTGCGCTGGTGCGCTGGTGCGTGCAGTGGGTGGTGAAGCGATGCTTGGGTGTGAGTGGCTCGAGACGTCTAGCGGGCCGGGGGTGACATTTCATCTTTCGATAATCTTTGCCCTTTTTACTTTTATTTTTTTTAGCCTTTCTGTTTTTCTTGCCTGTCTTATTTTTGTTTTGGTTACCGGGATCCATCTCGTTTATTATTTTCCCCCTTCCCGTGTCCCGGGGGTCTGGCTGGTTGCCCGGCTCAGACGACTAGCGCACCTCAGTACGTACCTTTTTCTTCCCTTCTCCCTTCCCGTCCTTAACCTCTTTTGCCCATTTTCCTTCCCACGCTTCCTCGACATCCTTCAACGCTCGTAGCGCGTCATTCCGCCAGCCCTCGAACCCCGCCAGTGAACCCCGTGCACCCCTGTCCTTTCGCAGCCCGCCTAAGGCTAAGCTTGAACCACTCAACGGCCTCGGAAAGTCGAGACGATGCTGCACACCCCCAAGAAAAGCTGACTAAGAATTCCATCTCTCTCCCGCCAGGCGCTATCGCAATCGCAGCAACCCCAAAGGCACAACCTCGACATCGACAACTGTCAGCTCTCAACTACCAGCGTCGGCCCTCAACACAACCTCCGCTCTTTGCACCCCACTCCACCGACTCCACGGCCACAGCGGCCATCACCCGACTGCGATGGGCTACCTCGGCGTCTCTCTTATCCTCGCCTCCGTCGTCTGGGTCATCGTCGCGCCCCCGCCATGGATACACCCTTTTATGCCGCCCTTCCTCCTGACATGGCGACACGCAAAGCCACCGCCTGCCCTACCGCCCTCGCGGAGGCCCAAGTCCCCTTCGCCCAGAGATGAAGCGGTCAAACAGAACGGGCACGCATCCGAGCCCTCGACGAAGGAGCATCAACCCCGCGACGCCCCGCCGCCGCCGACGTTCAACCTTCCCGAAGACCCCGTTGCGGCTCCGGCCCCCGCCACGCCCAAGACCGTCCAAGACCGCGCCGCGATGCCCCCTCCTCCTCCTCCGCCAGTTGTCCGCCGCTCGTCCCCGAATCCTGCATCTCCCCCCGTAATCTCCGAGCCCGAGGCTGAGGAACAAACAACACCAAAAGCTAGGCCCTCCGCCCCTGCGGTACCAGTCCCGTCCTTCAACCTCGAAGAACCCTCTCACAGCCCTTCAACGGCCTTGTCCCCTTCTGCGACCGCATCGGCGCCCGGCAGAGGAAGCATGCCCCCTCCGCCGGCACCGTCATCAAACATCAACATGATGCCGCCGCCCCCGGCCCCCCGCGGCCCAGCTCCCCCGCGCCTCGCCGCGTTCCCGGCCCTCGACTCCCCGCAACGCGCGCGTGGCCCTGTGCCCAATCGCGGCCCCTCCGCAGGCTCATCCCTTGGCTCATCTCTTGCGCCGCCACCGACGCACTCCGCGAAAGCCCCCAAACCAAGCCGCAAAGTGATCCTGACACCGGGCCACTCCCCTCTCGACTGGGCGCGCATTTCTGGCCCCAACGCCGACCTGCGGAACCTCCCCGCCGACACTCCCTATCTCAAGGTTACGCCCTCGATGCTGAAGAAGATGACGGGGCGCAAGGGTAAGGATGCGTGGATGGCGCTGGGCGGGAGGGTGTACAACATCACGCCGTACCTGCCGTACCACCCGGCTGGCGTGCCTGAGCTGCTGAGGGGCGCTGGGCGGGATGGGACCAAGCTGTTCGGAGAGATCCATCCGTGGGTCAACTACGAGACGATGCTTTCGGCTTGTCTTGTTGGACTCTTGGTTGAGGAAGAAGAGGGTTCGAAGCCGAGTGCGATGGACGAGATGGACTGAGATTTTTGCATGGTTTAAGTCACATAAATTTTTTTTTTCTTTCTTACCGGTTCTGAGAGGCATATACATGCTGCGGGAGCAAAGGCTTTATTCAACGGGCTGAGCCGCCTGCATGCAAATACGGATAGAGAGATACCCCCCACAATGGGAGCAACGCCCTGAGCGAATGCAGTCATACATCATAATTGTCGTCGATACCAGCGTTCCCCTCAGCGTCTGCGACCAAACTTAAATTTGAGCTCATCGTCGCTGTCATCACTATCCGCAACTTCAATGGCCTTTCGAGTTGGTCGAGGCTTCTTCGCCGGGGGCTCCTTGGCCGGGGCGGGCGCCGCCCTCTTGCCACGCGTTTGTCTCTGCGACTGGCTCTGGGTGGTGTTTTGCGATTGTGTTGCCGCCGCGCGGGTACTTCTCACCCGGGCTGCCGGTGTCGGTTCTGGTTCTGGTTCAGGCTCAGGCTCAGGCTCGGTGTCGGGCATTGCCTGGTCATCCTCGCTTTCATCGCTGAGGACAATTCGCTGCTGCCGTGACGCGGGCCGAGAAGCTGGTGGCGCAGCGGACTCGGTCTGGTTCGTCCCGCTCTTTTGGCTCTCGTTGCCCTTCTTCTTGCTCTGGCTGTCTTCAAGCCAGTAATCGTCTCCGATGCCGAACTCCTTCGTCTTGACCTGCGTCAGGGGTACGATGACCTTCTGCGGAGGACGTCCCGTGAGTTCGCCGCGTGGTCTGAAGCGCTTGAAGTTCTTCCTTCCGTTCCACCGTGGATCCCATCTGCCGTTGACGGCATCCTGACCGTGACTGCTGTTTGCCGTTGGTTCGCGGATGGGCATCTCCTCAACGATATGCAGCCGACGGATTTCGCTCAGGTCAACGTCGTTGGGTAGATTGGCGAGGTCTTCTCTTTCTGCCTTGGCGCGAGCCTCCATTTCCTCACGTTGTTGGCGAGCGACGTCGAGGACGTCGATCTCTTTCTTGACCTTTTTAGCCTTGGGTACAGTCTTGGGTTCAAGGGCTTTCGGAACCTCGGGCGACTTTTGACGAGGAACCGCTTCCTCGCCGGCGGCAATCCGTCTTCGTTTCACTGCCGCGGCAGTCGGGATTATATCCTCAATGTTGTCCTCTTGGGCCGCGGGGCGCTTCCTCTGAGATCGCCTATTCGTCGTCTCTTGTGACAATTCCGGGTTTTCATCTTGCAGAGGCACTTCTTGGGACACGAACAACCCTTCTTCAGGGTCGTCGTTGACTGAGGCCGTAACTGGGATACTCTCGGTCGCCGAGGGAGTCACTGTCTCCTCTTCGTCATCATTGGCGTCGAATCCCGCAAATCGCCTTGTTGCTGCTCTCCGCACTCGGCTCCTAGCAGCAGTGGTTTTGGAAGCTGAGGATGACTCTTGAACGTGTTGTGAAGTCACCGTTTGATCAACGTCCATTGAGTTGGAGTCGCTATTTGCCTGTTGTTGGGGTGCTGTACTTGAAGGTCCTTGGCTAGGGTCGACTTCCAAAGGCCGACGTAGGATACTGGCATCATTGATGAGGATAGCCTCGAGGAACTCATTCTGCTCGATGGGTCTGTGATCCAAGCGGAGGGAGACCTGAGTGAAGAAATCGGCATACCAGTCCACTGTGTCACCTTTACTGGGAACGAATCGGACAACAACCACCCCTCGTCCTTCGCTGCCGTCTTCGAAGGAACCCAGACCCTTCTCACCTGCTTCCGTTTTGACGTAGAGAATAAAATCATCGACTGTTGTCGATTTCGGGTCCACATTGGTATATAGCGCCTTGCCTTTGCCATTGGTAATTGGTGCCAACAAAGTGTTGAATTGCCCCTTATCGTAGAAGATGAAAGTGTAACCCTCAAAAATCTCCTGACGACTCTCATTTGGCGCGTAGGCGGATGGTGGCCGTTCTACAGGCTCACCGCCACGAGGAGGCAGATGTTTCAATGGATCCGGCCAGTTCCCGTCAAAGTCATCTTCCAGCGCAGATGCAGCTGTGCCATCACCACCTGCAGGGTGCATTGCGGCTGCGATAATTGCATCGACGAACGAGTCGATAACGATGTACCTTCCGTTGATGAGAGCTTGTAGGCCCTTGGATGTGTTGCGCTTTTTGGTGACCACGTGTGTAGTGTGTTGGATGTTGTAGTCCGCTGCCAGCTTGACGTCAAGCTGCTCGAGCTCGGCACGCAGCCGTGAGAAGGGGTCGGCTTGTAGTTCCCGGCTGGAGAAGCTGAACGTCAGCACTACAGGGTGCCACGACAGCCTAGCGGGTTGTCAGTCAAGTCCCCCATAGTTTGCGACGGTATCCATCGTACCGGAACATGTCAGGGCAGCCGCCCATTTTGATCTCGGCTGCAGGTTCGGTAACGACATGCTTTTCCCCCTTGTATTTGTGTCCGTCCACGGTCGTCCCGGTCTTGGTACCCAAGTCTTCTATCGTGATTGTCGATCGGCTTGATGGATCTTGCTGTGCAGCTGATCAGCAATTGAAGGCTTATCTTTCGGTGCGCCAGAGCATACGCTATCGCCATTGCGCACGGCGCTGACCTCAATCGTCAGATGTTTGCGCGAGATGGTTTTGTGGGAGATAGCGAGTTGTCCAGCTGCCTCTGTCAGCGATATGGTTCGAAAATCGTCGTGGATTGAGCGCGCATACGTTCCGACGCAGTCCGGCCGAAGAGATATCGTTTGCCAGGCCGAAGCCAGAGTCGTCGGCCTGTGTTTAGCCATGTTAGCTCTGTGTCGCGTGCTGGGTTTGGTGGGTGTTTTTTCTTGGGGTTTTTTGTGGAAAGTACCCTGAAACACATTGCCATCGGTCTCCAAGAGCCACATCGCGGATTTGCTCTTCTGACTGGAGGTGAAGATTTGCAGATCTCTGCGCAATGAGTTTACCGACTGTGGCGCAAAAGGTCGTTGTCGCGACTGGATCGAGGTTGCGGGGGAAAGATGGAAGGCGCCGTGCGCGCGTTCCAGGAATCACGGGAAAGTGACGCCGGGTCACGTGTCCACTTCTAGGCAGCAGCTCCCTACCCGTTTATAGGCTTCCATTTCCTAAAGTTGTATGAGAGATGGAGAGACTCATCAGAAATGAAACGAGGCAGATAGAACCTCTGAGTAGCGATTAATCTAAGAACCCCTTTGTTTGGCTTTTACCTTAATGGTAGATAGGATCGTCTCCACAAGACCAGCTGTAGGCTTGGCTCGAAATGGAATATGAGCTCATACACTGCATGCAAAGCCATACTATTGCTAATATATCTACTGCCTTGTCTTTATGTTTGTAGATGTCGCTGCTACCTCGCCGCCATCGCTTACTATGACACCCAGAATCCAGCAGTTGACAATGAAGAACCCCACAGATGACACGAACAGGCCTGGGAAGAAAGTGCTGACACCCAGAAACTCGAGTTGAAACCCTTGATGCAACCAAGCTGCCTGAGATGCTACCCACAAAGCCAGCGCGGTAACCCCCAACTTTGGGTTCTTGAAGAACGATGAGTTAGGTAGATAGATGGGCAAGAAGACCATGTACCAGAGGAAGTACTGGTTTGACGTCAGCGATGATCTGCAAGTATTGTACGGATCATGCATTCTTACCTGGCTGGTGCAGACCTTGTTGAAGGTTACGAAGGCGAAGGTCTGGGCCATCATGGAAGTTGCCAGATCCTTCTTGGCCAGAACAATCGGGATCAGGATCGTCGACAGAAGTATCTGGGGTAGGAACGCAACCGATTCTATACGGATGGTTGACGTCGACGGAAAGGCAGAGGTCAGATACAATAGGATATTGTACGGACTGAAATTATGTCTGTGATCGATTCTTGTGACGTGATGGAAGTACGTGTGCACCAGAAACGGCGTCCCATAGCTGTAAGATAGTCAGCTCAGCTCAAGGTGGCAGGCGCTGTGCTACTTACATCGAGTACATGGTGACATTCAGACCCATGAATGTCGCAAGACTGACCACGGCCAGCTTGACCCTTTCAGGGTTTAAGAACTTAGTGATGGCCTCTCCCAAGGTTTTGCCATGGGCATTAGCCCCGTTTCGCCCTAGAGCGTCATCGTCCATCCACCATACGATAGCCGGCGCGTAGATGAAGGGATATATCTTGAAGTGGACTCCGAAACCAAGGAGCAGTCCAGCCAAAATCGTCCGTCTTTCGAGCACAGCCCAAAGAAGGGCCATAACTGTTACGCCAAGTAGACCTTCCGAGCTCCCACGCGTACTGATCGTCGCGACCATTGGGTTCAACAGCCAGATGCTTGCAAACTTCAGAGCTTTTTCCTGGTCTACACCTCGTCTCTCCAAGGTGCGTACGATGTAGTACCCGGCCAACAAATCGGCAGCAGCGAAGACAAACTTCCCGAATGCGAACCAAGCCTGCGAGGCCGTGGGGACGAGCATCCACGCTAGGAGAGGCGTGTATCGGTAGGTCTCTCGGTCATATGGTGAGCGTCCTTGTGCGGTGAAGCGAGCCGCGTCGGTGAAAACTAGATAGTCGATATCTGTATATTTGACCGCTGAGTGGGCGTCCTGCCAGAGTCCGTAGTAGAGCATCACCACGCGGAGAACCGCAGCGGTCGTGAAGAGCGCCACGGGCCGGAAGAGGGCGTTGAGGCCGGCCATATTGGAATGAAGAGATAATGCTTGCAGGAACTCAGAGTGTCATCCGATTATCATGTCTCTGGTTGAATCAATTGATACAGAAGACTATTGAATCCTCTGAGAACCCCTAAAATGCCTTTTTGTGATGAGAGTTGGGGGTTGAGACCTCAAATTCCCATGTTGCCATGATGGGAAATTTGAGTGACGTGGGCAGAACCGGCAAGCCCCTGGGTTCGTCGGGGCGGTTTGACTGCGATGGACCCACACCCCTGGGTACTCCATCCACTGTGCCGTCCCCACCAAATTCAATTCTGACCCTGCACCACACAGCACCTCACCTCACACCAACATCACTCACTGACTTCCTCAAGAGTCTCACTCAATCAACGACTTCCACTCCTCATAAATTCTGACTTCTGCAAAAAACTCGGGATGTCTAAGAGAGATCGTGACGGCAACATGCGGACTCATGAGCCCAAGCAGAAGCCGGCGGCGCCTGAGTCGCAGTTCACTCCCATGTTCATGAACTTCCGCAATGAGCTCGACCAGCACCACGATCGGAGAGAGCGCATCATAAAGGCCTCACGAGACGTCACTGCTTTGAGCAAGAAGATGTAAGATTGCGCGTTCGAGTTGTCAATTGAGCTTGGCTAACACGAAATCAGTATCTTCACTTGCCAAAGGTAATCCCCACCCCTTTGATGGACTCCATGACAAACTTCGGGGTCATTGACTGACACCTTGGTAGAGTTAACAAGCTAGGAGACCTCCCCAACTTCGCAAACAAAGAAATCGCTACACGCATGGAAGAAATCAAGAACCACCTTACCGCAATTGAGGCTGATATCCAGGGCATCAACCGATATCGCTACGCCCACTCCCTCCGCTGCCTGGAGGAGCTAGTCGAAGCCCTCTCATTCTCCCACTATCTCCGGACCCAGACCCTCATCAGCCTCGACGAGACCGCCGCCGCAGTACCGGCCAATGTCTCCATCACCGAGAACGACTACATGTACGGCCTCTTCGACCTCTTTGGCGAGATGATGCGTTTCGCCACGGTTACCACTGCCCAGACGGGTCAGCTGGCCGGCGTTGAAGGCCGCAACATTCTGATGGACATCCACGAATTGAGCAGCTGCTTCGAGATTCTCCCTGAAATCCCAACAAAGGACTTCAGGGGCAAGATGGAGGTTATGCGGCAGTCGGTGCGCAAGGTGGAAAAACTTGGCTACGGATTGGCGATCCGGGGTACAGAACGCCCCAAAGGCTGGGTGCCTGATATGAAGGAGGATTTTGACCCTTCTTCTTTGGACTAATCAGAATCCGTGCTGAAAACAGGGTGAACAAGACATACGAGAGTTAGCAAAACACACAAGAGTAACTGAGCTACGTGAGAATGCAGAGAAATCACAATGAAACCCGATAAATCTGTCGAAGCTGCAATTTTGCTTTGGGAGTTAATTTGCCTAACTATCTTCTTCTCTGTCGCACCTCTCACATGCACTACGGCCTTATGTGAGCATTTGATCAGCCGATGATGGGTTCTGTTCTCAGAATTTTGAAACTGTGTTGACTTCTTAGCATCCGTATGTTGTCTTACGCTGGAAACTTCCTCACATCGATATAACACAACGAAGTCTCGGCCTCATGCATGTTGCCAACCCAGCAAATCGTATAACGTCTATCTCTGGAATCAGGCTGACGGTCAATTATCCAACACCCTCGACATTCATGGCCTTCCTACGACTTGTCTATAACGACATCTCACAAGCCTTCAACAAGACGTTCCCAGTGGGTTTTGCATCTGAAACTGATCTTCCATCGAATGCCCAATAATTATGAACGGGTTGAGACTCACAGCAAGCCTCATTGCCGTTGTGCAGCTGATTGAGAAATGCCTTAAACTGTCATGCAAATGGTTGGGTCTATCCTAATTCAACTGGAATGAGTTGGCTGCCCTGACAAGGCCGCTCTCACAATTTACTCATGCCATTGGTGGGTTCGAAATGGGCTTGGGCATATCCAGGGAAGACTAAATCCGACTACCAAGTTTCGATAGCCTCAACAATGCGGTTAGTAAAAGTACTGATGCGCTAAGGACCATTCAATGCATTCTGACGAATCCAACATTCGTCAGGAGACATCATTGAGCCAAAATATGGCAAACAGATCCAGGCTGAAAATGGAGCTTTGATTGACGCAAAGAAGATACTATGCCGATTATCGACGCTGATCAAAACTGAGTAATGGATCTCGATGCAGGCGCTTACCGAAAGCTTATCTAACATTATGTAGCACAGTCATTGCTGCGATTGAGCAGTGCCTAACTACGGAATGCCGGCGAATATATGAGGGATGTGGAGATGATGATCCAGAGTCACAAGGACAACCCCATTCAAGAGATGCGTTGGTTCACAAATCCGCACAGCTATCCGCCACTGTTCTGCAGTACAACATGCCGATACTGGGCCGCAGGAGCCTTCGGACTCGAGGGACGAGCTTGTCTCGGAGCTCACATTCTACTATGAATTCCTGATACAGCTTTACCTACCTCTTATAGGTCATCAGATAACCTCCCCTCCCCCCCGAGGGCGTTTGTGAGCATATCACGCCTGAATTTGTTAGATCGATTTGTCTCAATAAGAAAAACACACTGGCGGACCTCATGAAGCATACTCTCTACGTCCTTAGCACTAAGGAGGATGATTGGGATCTATGGATGTTCTATGAAAAAGCCGCTCATGCCGACTTCGCTGGAGAGGTTGTCCTGGGCTTGTCTACTAAGTATGCAAACAAATTCTTTTTAGAGCCTTGGGAGGGCACTATCTCAGATATCACGCCCTATGCTTTTGTCTACGCTACAATTCCCGAAGGGTGTGATGGATACTTGGTTTTATTGACACAGAACGCGGCACGATTGTATTTGCCGATCCGCAAACCGGTCCAAACCCTACCAGACTATCTGAACCTGCGATCATACTATTATTTACTAGTCTTTACTGCCTCGATACACTACTGATTTTGTCATGTACAGGACGCCCCAGATGCGGAGGTCTGGCATAGACTGGAGACCTATCCGTTTCCTGAGGTCTTCTCTATGGCCAAAGACAAGCTCAGAAAGTTCAAGATGGTTCGTCTATTAAGTCTCTAAACTGTCGATTTCTTTATTCAATTCTGTGCTAGTCACAGCCCATACTGCTTTGAAAAGAAAACATGTGCTATATGCCAGCCCAGATACTCATCAGGCGCAAATACACGGGAAAGAGGGCGTGTTCACAGAAAGATACGACAGGGAGAGTTGCATGAACAGGCTGGATGAATATCAGGAGTAGAAGGATCAGGAGAATCGACGAGGAGGAGGATTGCCAATGCCTCCACTAAGAGATAAAGCAACATTTCAGGAATCGCTTCAGGAACTCTATCCGGATATTAGGTTCGTTGACGACAAAAGCCTGGACACGCTGCTAGAAGAGTGGCTGCAGGAACAAAAGAGACAAAACAAATGGGAATGTTGAAGATAACCTAGTTGAAGGTTGTGTTATAGAACGCACGCTGAATCTGTATTGTTTGTAATCTCTATGTCACAGCAATAATAACGTCGTTTAAGGCAATTGCACTTAAACAACATAGTATGGCGCCACATTCACATTGCAGCGGCAAACAAATAATTATTTGATCTTTCCCACTCTCTGCCCGTTTCGCCCCTCTCCGTTCCCCTCACGTTCCGCCGGCCTAACTGGTTGCCATCTTGGGATCATGGTGAGCTACGTGTCTCGGCCAAAGGGAAAGTCATAAGGACGCTGACCAACGCGATCCCCGCCTCTCTCACCACCAGGTATTCAGTAAGCTCCCTGCGTACGCCATATATCAATAGATCCACATCGGCTATGATCATAGCAAATGAGGCTTTGCAGAGTTCAACTGCGGCTGGGCATCAATTTGTTCATTACAGGGCCCCCACAGGACTCAGCTTCTGCAAGATGGCGGACAATGGCACGATATTCATGCGGCGCGATGCTTCTGTTGCTATGGATGGTGACACTAGGTCATTGGGACTCGGCTTGCATCGTGATGCTATTCCTTATCTTTGAATCAACGAGTGCCGGGATATCCTTTCATCCTTCACTGCAATAGGTCGCCCTCTTTCTTCAGTGTTATTCCTTCACAGACTCGATGAGACCTTTGAATAGGCGCGGCAACATTCTCACTCTTCATGACATTTCGTGGTGCTGAGATAAACCCAAAGACGTCTACCACCATGGCAGCAAACTTCACTTGATGATTCTTAATTCCCATATAAGTGGATCACAACTCTCCACGACCAATGGATGTGTATAGAGCCTTTACACGTGCTCGTGGATCTTATATAGTTCAAAATACTTGTGCCGAACGCAAGCAAGAGATGGGACTGCGCACAGCTCGGCAGAGACCACACGACCGTGTAAAAGTATGCCAGGAGGACCCAAGTTATGCTATCAAGGGCTTCTCTAGCACACCAAACTCTGAAAGATTGGATTCTGACGTGAAATCGGTACGTTCCTACTTTTGGCCTTTACGTGTAGCTCACAAGGTGCTGATGGAAATGCTCTAGAACAAAGCAAAGGCTGAAAATACAAATGATTAATCTTTTAATTTGATTGTAAAATCAAACGCGCCATATATAAGGCAGAAATTTGCTCCGATACTCACACAAATACAGCGTCTCGACTCTCGGTCTGTGAATTTATCATATTCTAGGATTCCAAGGCGAGTGGTTTCTACTTCAGCTGCTATTGACCGAGATAGCCCGGTTGGCCTAAAGCCATCAGGACCTGTGATTATGCCAGGCTCTTCTATGGCTAGGCCATCCAGGCCGCAACGAAGCTTCCATCGGTCCAGTCTTTCTGCGGAAACTACTTTGGCCAGCGATCAACCTGCGTTGGAGGAATTACAAGGGCGTTCACTCACGCCGTATTCATCAAGACAAAACATGGATAGGTAGCTCGCAGGATCTGCGTTTCGGTTTGGTCAACGAGAAATTTCAACGGAGTTAAGATGTTAAATCAAAGTAATACATCGAGAGGCTTTGTGAAGAATTTAAAGTACCGGCAGATGCTCGATAATTACATAATCCGAGCCGGACTGGATCGGAAACATGTATCATCTTTGTGTCTTGATAACAATTACCACACGGATGTCGCTATAATCATAATTTTGAGTTGATAATTCACAGAGCCCAGATTCGTGCTAATCCTCAAGCGCTCTAAACGTGAACAACCAGAACAAGCATGGGTATCAAGTCAAGAAAATCCTGTCCCACTGATAAAAGTTGGCTGGTTGGTCGAATTTTTAAGCAGATGCCTAAAGAAATTGAATTACCATCTGCAGACGATCTCTGACGGCGAATCTATACTTACAGCAACTTTCTTATTCGAATTAAATTAGGTACTCGCAAGCTTCCGGGGATGCGTGATGAATGGTTTGAGAATTGAAGTAAAAGATGGTTAAATAGTTGACTGGGGTTGGTCTCTGATTGAACCGCTGGCAGTTAATGGTTGACACTGCTAGTTCTGCAGGTATGCTGTTGACTTTGTATCAGAAGTTTGGTGTTCCTCTCCATTGTTCAAACTGACTTAAAACACTCAGCTCATCTTAATAACACGAAACGTAGAAATAATAAGTAGCCACTGATAGAAACGCACCTAGCTATGTGAACCGCAACAAATGGAACAAGGATCGAGAAACGAGAAGGTTGAAAAGGAAGAAAAGAATACAACATGGGTGTTGATCACAATTGGACTACAATGCTTACAGAGCCACATCCTCCTTAGGCTTCAAGCGGTCTGGAAACCTCCAAGAAAATAATACAGTAACCGTAAACATCAAAAGGGCGTCAAAAACGTAAAGCGTCCACTCATGCGAGAGAGAATAACCAGTATACCCTTGCGCGAACTCGACTACCCTGAAGATCGACCGAACCATGATGAGAACGCTGACGGCGTAGAGCATGTATAAGCTTTCTTCCCAAGGAATCAATCCGTCCAGAGATGCCACTGTCGGGGCGCGTTTCATCCTCAGGTGGAATATGACAGCGATTGCGCAGAACAGACCGAACATGACGATCTGGATCACAAGACCGAGAATAACGATCCTCTCGCCCCACGTTGCGAAACCAGGTTTTTGAACGACCATCAAGCCCGATGCGCCTCCCTGCACGACGAACGAAAGAACGTCGCCGAGTACAAATGTAAGTGTAAGCTTCGAGGGACGGATCATTGAGTATTTCTCGGCGCGAATGCTGGCGATGAGCCGGCCGAGAACCATGTAAATCGACGCGGCGAAAAGAATAGGGGCGACGATGATGTACATATTCTGGATGGCATAGGGCATTATCTTGTCGGTCTTGTCGTGAGCTCCAGCACGGGCTCCGAACCCAATCACTTCGACTGATAACACAGTTAGTTAGCAATTGTGGACCTTAAACTACATTTGTTCGGTCAACTTACATAGACACCCGATAGCAAAAACAATACAGAAGCGAGCGCGAGTCTTCCAGATCTTCCAGATAATGTAGATGAAAGAGCCCAGGAAAAGTATAAGAAAAATAATAGCCGCAAGTTTGTTCGGGAGGTAGCGCCAGAGGTAGTAGCCTCCTTTAGTGGGTTTGACGCCTGGAACAGGCTCGAAGAGGCCATCGGTAGACATAGTCGAATTATTCTGGGAGAAGGAAAGTCACAGGTGACAGAGTGAATAAATGATTTTACTTCAAGATATGCAGCAAGTTTGAAGAGAGTGTCGGCAGAAGAGAGTGTTATTTGCAGCCTCAAGGCGAGTAGCAACCGAAGTGGCGGACAAGAGTATATTTATGGTGAGAGGTGGAACCGCCGACTTTGATGACAAAAGACACTCTGCATGCTGGAATAATCTTATTGGACCTAAGCCTTAAATTTTCTGTCTGGAAACTTCAAAGAATTCGAATGCGAATCTCTAAGAAACACGAGGGTTCGGGTCGGATCATTGACATGAGGTCTCGGATTGCTCGAAAGTGGGGCATTGCAATCCGAGTCGAGTTGTGGAAGATACGCGGAACAGAATCTGAACCCGAACACTGAACCCGAGAGTTGTCTGATATGGTCGAGAGTGTTTTTTACGCGTCGTAATTCTTCAATGACTAATCAAGAAGCAAGAGTGTTGATTCCCAGGGCCTTATCTCGACATATCAACCAAATATGGCCCCTGTACCGTTTTGCACGTTTCTGCCGCCCAAACCTACGAAAACAAACGACGAATAGAGACCGCCGCGGCCAATGAAATCTGTTCTTCAAAGGTGTCAATTACACCCGGTCTTGTTTCTGTAGCAGGGAGGCTTGCCTGCCACCAACGGGCGTTGCCGTCACAGGAGGCCCCTCGGCAACTACTTGCATGATATTTCAAAATTCAAAGACTAGTAAATAAGGTGGCAACAAGAGAGTCTCTTACCAATTGACTGGCACTGCCAAACAAAAATCAATCTATTGACCAGAACCCTCTCATAGACCCGAGCACTCGAACTTCAGAAGATTCCCGTCCACGATCTTCTTTTCCATCTTTACCAGCGTTGGCATGTCCCACATACAGCTTATCCATCTCCCGCCGAGCCAATTTCTTTTCGTGCTGGTGAGATATGTGATTGAATGCGCGGCAAGCTCTGGTGTATCCCTCATCCGAACTATTCATGTATCAGCAAAAGAGTCATTTTGAACATGAGACTAGATTTCCGAAGACTTACATTGCAGTTCTTCAGGCAGGTTGGAGGACAATTCAGTAGGAACCCCGCCCGGATGGATCGAGAATGCGAGGACTCCCTAGCAACAGTGAACAACGACTTCTTAAGAATAGCCTGTGAAGGGGCGTAGTTGTGATACTGACCTGATCGGCATACTCGTCTTGGACAAACTCAGTGAACCGTATCAAAGCGAATTTGGAGACATGATAGGCGCCCCCGCCAGCACCCATGAAGTGTGCTGCAACTGATGACATGTTGACGATCGTCTTGTCTCCTCCCTTCAACATCAGAGGCAAGAACGCCTTGGTGACTCGGTAAGTTCCCCAGTAGTTGACGTCCCACGTCTTGATGTACTCATCATCGTCAGCCTCCAGCAGAAGCTTAAAGGGCGCCATGTAGCCAGCATTGTTAATGAGAATATCGAGGCGTCCCCATTCGGCCGTCAAATTTTCTGCTGCGGCCTTTACACTAGATGGGTTGCTCACGTCCATCTCGATAACTATAACAGTCGGCTCAGCTCGTCCGGCGTTCTTGGCAGCTTCCAAGACAGCGCTGGCAGTTGATGAGACATCCGAACGAGCGGCGACGGCAATCATTGACGCGCCAGCCTCCGCATAACCGATGGCAATCGCCCTGCCTATACCTTTACTTGCCCCTGTGACGAGAACAGCTTTGCCGGTGCAGTTCGAAACGGAGACAGGATTAATCTCAGGGTACGTGTCATGATGGATAAGGTCCCCAGTGAAGGCATCAACTATGTATCGATTGAGTCAGTATTTTGAAATCATGATTTCCATCAAAGGCAGATAGAGCAAGTATACCCTTGCGAGGCGGACCTGCGGAAGGCTGCTGAGATTCGGGCGCCATCAATGGAGCAATCTTTAGTTGAACTAGGTGTTCGTTTGATGTTTGCAACGATGTGCGTTCGTGGTAGGGAACTGTGAAGTGTCGCCAGTTTGGTGGCCATTTTCGATCGGGCCCTTTCTACGGGCGCTAGCAGCGGTCGTCGGACTTCCCCACGGGTGGGGGAAAAGACGCTCGGTCTATCATCTGCCTTTAGCTGGAAATTACCCGAAAGATTGGTGGGTTGAAATGGAAGTATAATGTAAAGACATGTGCTCTTATAAATATCGCCGGAGGGATTCAATCATGATGTCTGTGGGCGCGTTTATCCTTGATATTGACTTTATAAACACTTACGTGCCCTCTTCTAATTGACTGGTCGACCTTTCCAGCGAATGGAATTTCACAAATCATTGATGAATACTGGCAGTATTGGTACTTCATCGATCGAGACAATGAACATCAAGGTTTGAAAAAAAGAGTTTTGTCTGATGCATCGTTCTATTGCCAGCCGGTTGACAGCCGTTCACGGTATTATCAGGCGGTCGGACGGCTTCCCGTGACTACAGGTCCGAGAAAAACGGAGCGCTAGTGGAGCGGCTTCCGAAGCGCAACGCAACTGTGAGGCAATGACTTCATGATGTTAGCGACGCAACCTGCTGGAAAGATTTCTAGTCGTAAAATGACTCAAAGTACGTGGCATCTCCCAATGCTTATCAACCAAGTTTCAACGACAGGCAGACATTTCTCACGTAAGACTTTTACCTCTTTACAGCAGGTGCTCATGCGTGTGAGACAAACAAACTTGCCTAGTCAGCGGCCACCGGCCAGCCAGGACATGGATTCCCTATCCCCAACCGAGTATTTGAGACCCCCCAAGCTCTGGAAATATTCCATCCGCATCTCAACACTCGTTAATCAGAACCACTCACGATGCTGACGTCTTGGTATTTCAAAACTGTTGTCTACCTCGTATGTTCAACTAGGACACTCGCAGCTTACGAAAAGCCGCCAATAGGCCCCTTTCCGCCATTGCTGGACGCAACATTGGATGATTTAAACCAAGGGCTAGAAAGCGGGCTCTTCACCAGCGTCGACCTAGTCAACGCCTACGTCGCGCGCATCCGCGAAACCAAGGACACGCTCAACGCGGTAACGGAAATTAATCCCGATGCCGTCTTTATTGCTGCATCTCTGGATCTTGTCCGCCAGCAGGGCGGCCCACTTCTCGGCCCCTTGCACGGAATTCCCGTCCTCATCAAAGACAACATCGCCACTGCTGACAACATGAACAACACTGCTGGCTCGTATGCTCTCGTTGGTGCGCGAGTACCGGAAGATAGCACTGTGGCAGCCAAGCTTCGGAAAGCTGGGGCCATCATTCTCGGCAAGGCGCACATGTCCCAGTGGGCCGACTATAGGAGCACGAACTCTAGTGCCGGATGGTCGACTTACGGCGGCCAGACCAGGGGCGCGTACTACCCGGATCAAGATCCTTCGGGATCATCTTCAGGAAGTGGTGTCGCCTCCTCTGTCGGTCTTGCATGGGCGTCACTTGGGACAGAGACCTTTGGCTCAATCACTCTCCCTTGCGATGTCAACAACCTGGCAGGGATCAAGCCTACCGTTGGTCTGACCTCGCGGTATCTCGTCGTTCCCATCTCGGAGCATCAAGATACAGTTGGACCCATGGCTCGTACTGTGAAGGACGCTGCGCATTTATTGGCAGCTATCGTTGGCCCCGACTCCAACGACAACTACACGTCGGCGATCCCATTTGAAAGGACCCCTGACTACGTTGCAGCGTGTGTCGAATCCGGACTTGAAGGTAAACGCCTCGGTATTCCACGGCATCTCCTTGAGGACCGGCTTGTTGGCCCCAACGCCAATTGGTCTATCTCGGTCTTTGATTCCGCCATCGACGTTCTCAAGTCTGCAGGTGCCGAAATCATTGACGACATCTATCTTCCCGGGTATTCTTTCCTCGACATCGCAAATCTGACAAGTAAGGTCTTGGGCGCAGACGCTCTTGTTAACGTACCTCAGTACTTTTCGAAACTCACATTCAACCCCTACAACATTACAACAGTCCCTGAGCTCCAGAACTGGACGCAAAACGACCCCCGCGAGGAGTGGCCGGAAAAGAACACAGAAATATGGGAAAAGAACTTGGCGGACGGCATCCACAATACCGATCCCATCTTCTGGGAATATTATTCCCGCAACCAGTACCTCGCCGGCCCACAGAGCTACGCCGGCGCACTTCGTAACTACTCCCTCGATGCCATCGTTCTCCCAACGCAGTTCGTTCTCGTCACGGCTGCTGTACTTGGCACCCCTGTTGTAACAGTTCCGTTTGGGCGACACCCTGATAATACGACTATTGTGAAGAATCGTGTCGGAAACCTAAATCTGGTGGCACCCAATCTGCCCTTTGGCATTGGCTTTGCAGGGGCTCCGTTCAGTGAAGAGACGTTGATCAGCATTGCGTATGCTTTTGAACAGAAGACACAGGCACGGACAAGAATTAGGCCCTATGTACAGCCTAAGACTGAGCTTGGGGATGTAGTAAGACAAAGAGTTGAGCAAGAACCTCTTGTGGATCTGTGAGATATCTAACTCATTCTTAATCCAGCTCATAGCTGACTGAAATCATGCACTCTAAAATTAACTCAGTTGGAAGCTATAGGGACAGAATCTTGGCGCAATCGAATATGTTCTGGCAAGTTCGGTATGAACGGTTCTGATTGTATCTCAATATATGCCACGTTACTGGAGTTACAGCACTTCGTTATTCTATTAAACTCTTAAAGCCTAGGTTTGAGGTCCTCCTCTCGACCTTGAAGGTTGGTATGAGGAACTCTAACAGGACGAGTAACGGCGTAGAAAGCGAGACCTTCGGACTTAGTCGAGAACTAACAATGGGTGGATATTAGCATGCCTATGCCTCAAAAGAGAGCGCAAAAGAATGCAGCGTACTTTGACCTTGGAACCCACATGGAAAAAGGCGAAGTCTCCGGGGACAAGGTGGTGTGTGATACCAGTGGCTTCGTCCTATCATCCAACGTTATGAATATTGTTTCTTTGTTGAATTACGAAGACATACCAATATATCGATTTGGCCATTGAGGACATACTTGGTCTCCTCAAAAGCATAGTGCGCAGGCCGGGCGGGCCCGGCGACGATCTTGTAAAAGCCCGAGGTGAAGTGAGTAGGGGAGTCGGTGGTCTTTGTCCGGATCCTGGAGAACAATCAGTGCCGGCTCTTATTCACAGTAAGACAATTCTGAAAGGTAACATACGAGTGGAAGTCGGCAACAGTCGCGTTTTCACCCCGGGGTAGGGGGATAAACTCGTGGCCGGCGCCCTTGATGATGGTGAGAGGAACTAGGTTTTCAGACACTATGCAGACAAAAGGGTCAGTTACGGGAAATTTTCTTCTGTGTTGCAAACAGTCAGAAGAGAGGAAGCTAAATCGGAACTTACTGATTTTGTTATTTTCAATATTCTCCTCAAAAGAGAGCAATAAGCCAAAAAATGGAGGAAGCCGGGCCTTGATAAAACAATCTTATGGTAAGCTTCGGTTACGGGACCGAAGAGAGATCGGGGCATTCTCGGGATGTCGGAAATGGTTCATACAAAGTCGGAACCCGATCCGGCTGGCAGCATCGGGCTGCCCTAGGACCGGCTCATCATCCGGAGCGGAGGATCGGAGTGAGCGGGGGATCCGGCAAGCCTAAGAGAATGACACTTTGCAAAGCAGCTATCTTAGAAACGTAGTTGAAAAGTACGGCACGAGAGGACTAGCGGTCCATATTTCTAGAACCAAACACTTATGTTCAGACAAAGCTGTGCAACAAGAAATAAAGCTCAAAAACTACCAGCAGCCGTTTCCCTGTCAATGGCAGCACTGCTACATTCAATCCAGTCTTGGAAGATTGTGCAGCTCAGGTGGATTATGGCGACAATCTTTTCGCATTACATGCCTGGGCAGTGATGGATAGTATCTTCATCCCCCGCGAAGATCTTATCGTGATCATAAAAACTGTTCCAGCCTTACAGGTTAGGTTCGGCCCCAACCAGCAACAACGTGGGGTGAGAAAGGTAGACAACATTCTCAGTAGTGACCCGGGCCTTCACAGTACGGAACAGGGTAGTATTTGCTTGCGCACAGGCGTAAAATGTCTGTGACCCATTCCACCACAGTTGAAGTGACAGATGGGACACGGTGAGATTCTTGGCGTGGCCTGTGCATCCCGACTGGCTATTGCCTTCGTAGCTCGGGGCGTGAGAATAATGGAACGGAAAATGTTCTTACAGGAAACAGGACATCTGCAATGAAAACGACGGCGAAATTAAGTGCTTCTCTTTTTCTCAAGCCTGCAATTGTTGCCAATTAATCGCAGCAATGGTTGTATCTCACCGCTACTTTACAGTTCACGGACCACGATCAGGCCTCAGCAACCATTACAGGTCATTGTTAAGCTTGAACCAGGCTCTAAAGACGGTATGATTACAGTTTATGACTACTTTATTAATCGCCAAGCCCGCCCCAGTAATCCTCCCGCCAAGAAAATTGAAAAGGAGCCTCAACTCTAGTCGCACCACGACGACACCGAATCAGGGTCGGCGAAACAGGTGTGGGCATTGTTGTTCGCACAGGGAAAGCCGGTTTGGGCGGCTGTAATGGACAAAAGGACCTCGTCAGTCATGTGCGACAGGCAAAGAGTTGCAGAGGATAGCCACTTACTCTGCTTGCACAGCCTCTCCATCGTATCGCCGTCAATGACGTTACCACCAGGACCGACCGAGGTGCACTGGACCAGACGTGAACAAAAGTTTTCTCAGCGGCAAATGCTATCATTGCGCGGCGCTTAGGGAAGCAATAACTTACCCGTCCACTTGGAGTGTCGTATCTCACAGAGTTTTGGCTGTCGGGCCACTGATGACGCAAAAGGTCAGCGAGAGCACGCCGGTTTGGACACGGATAGAATTCACATACCGTTTGGAAGATGTAATCGTTGTAGGCATCACAAGTCCGGCTTGTAATGCGCCAGATGTAGCTTCCACCATTGTGGCAAGTACAGGAATAATGCCATCTTGCGTCACTTCAAAGAACTCAGATGTCAGCACCGGACCAGCAATATTATGTCATAAGTATATTAAAGCATATTCGGAGGAGCTGTTCTCACAACGGCTGGGTTGGATGGAGGATGGATGGTTTGCGAACTTACACAGAAAGGGCGAGAAACGCGACGGCCGCCAATGTGGAACACTTAAGCTGCATTTTGAGGGAGATGGATATGAGGTAACGACACTATATAAGCAAATTGCGATGTGCGGATAGGTCCCGGGCTCTATGAGGTCTTTCAAATGGCTTGCGGGTTTAGAATCATGTCTGTTCCGGTTGGTGAAGGCATCGCATATGCTTTATAGTAGGATTCAGTACAGACTTACTGTTGGCCTTTGCGAAATAACTGTGTCGCTCATATCTTGAGCTAGCAATGAACCGCACTGTCAAAATTGGAGGGTCACCGTACGCCAGGGTTCGGGCCATGAGTCATGGTCGTCGCTTCCTTGCGTCAAGTTGATCAGGATGACGCCTTGTTGCAACGGAAAAGCGGCAAGTATTGATAGTGAAAGAGGTCCGCGGAGCCCGTCGGTCTCCAGCATACAGTGAAGTTCTACCTGTAGGCGGACGGGTTAGATCCACACTCAACCACTGCTGGATTATCTTCATCTTCACAACGTGCTTCGTACGAGTCAGAGCTGGTGATTGGCAATGTAGATTCATTTCCTAATTCGAACCCATCTTCTTTATCATCGAGGGGCACGTGGTGATCTCATAATCATAAGCAGTTAGACTCGAGTTTTCTGGCAAGGCCTAGGCTTTTTTGAACTACCTGTTGGGTAATTATGGGATCAAAGCGGAGCGCAACAAACTAATAGTAGGTTTTGAACACTCCAATTACGAAGCTCTTGGACGTATCCCGATATTGCGGCAGGGGGTTCTATTTAGGTCAGAAATGTGTAAAACAGTGTAGCCCCAAAGAATAGATTGCACTTGGCTAGCTATTCAGATATCTATCAGGTAGTGAGAGATAGTGATCACTCCGACGTCGATATTGCACTTCTACTGATGTTTTCCGGGGCAGCCTAGGTAACCATGTGGCCAAGATTCCAAGCACTGATGAAGCTAATCGCTTGAAGAAAATACACATCTGTAACTTTCCCAGGTGAAACAAGCTTGGTGTGGTCGCGCTGGACTGAGCACGTGGCTCTATTCCTCGAGACTTTGACCTATCACTGACAACTATCTGGACCTCACACACACCATGAGTAACTCATCTCTTTAGAGTGGGATGATTACGACTTGGCCCCATCAGCTAGCTACTCACCTCATCGCAATCAATTCAAAACTTAGATTTTCCCAATACAGTCTTATTCAGTGTACAAGACCTTCCGTTACTAGATAAGTGCGAACGCGTTTGTAGCACACGTGTTCCTAAAAAAAGTGGTCAATTCATTTTAACCTCATCAGTATGAATGTAGCGATTCGGCCGTAGGCAGAATGCTTTTTGGTCGTATGTGACCACTTTCGTCAGCTTTACCACGCAGCTCCATCGGACCCATAGCTCTTGGAGTACTGCTTCGCAAAGGTACAATCCTTTTCGCCGGCAGATAGGCGAATCATGGATCCAGTTATTACGGCTAGTGTAGTTCGAGCCCACGAGACAATCGAGACAGGAAAACTGATCCACAGACATCAAGGGCGGTGAGACAACAGTCGAACTCTTGTAATTCAAAGGATATAAATATAACACTGAAGTCTCTCCCAGTCAAATAAGCTTACCAGAGACTCGAGCAAGCTCCAGTACACCTCTCTAACTCCTCAATTCCACGGCAACACCCTTTCAAAACACTCCTCTTCGTGTCTCAAAACAATGAGGTTCACAGCCCCCTTCGCCCTCTTTGCGCTTGCCGCGGCTGCCCCTACCCCTGAGGCCGCCAAGAGCGGCGCTGACAGCCTGCTGTCTTCCATCTCGCTTTTGGACCTCGCCCACGACGACGTCATCCTGTACGGTGTCAACGGCGAATACAAGGTCATCAAGGAAGCCGAGTTCCAGAACCTCACCGCTGCTGGCACTCTTACTTACGGCGGCGATGACGTCAAGGCACGCGACCTCTCCGATTCCTCGGCAGTGCTTGAGGCTCGCGATTGCGATGGACGTAACATCGAGTATGAAATCACCTCGCAACAGGACTTCCTCGACTGGGACGTTCAGATCTCCCCCGTCATCGGAGCCCAGCAGGCTCCCGTGACCATTGCGGTCGCGCGCGGCTACCAGGTCGCTAACTCCGTCACCATCGGAGAGACTGCCGGAATCTCTGCCGAGGGCCTCTCTTATAGTCTCAAGATTGACTACCAGACGACTTGGACTACAAGTGATACCACCACCATCACCTATACCGTTCCTACTGGACAGTACGGCGTCATCGTCAGCCAGCCCTACGTCCACCGCATGTATGGCACCGCCTACAGCTCGTGTGGTACCAACGGCGGTACCACCGAGAACTGGATGTCCACTACCCACACGAGCCAGACCTACGGCAGCATGAACTGGGTCACTGGTGTCTTCCGCCTCTGTGCGAGCGAGCGCTACCCTATCCCTTTCTGCAATGGTCGCGGCACCCACCACTAAGTAAAAGTGGGAATGTTTCTAAGATATTCTTAGATCGTAATAGGGAGAATAGAAAAACTTTAAGAGATATTGATGGACGAGCAAAGATACTTCGGTTACAAGATGTATTGTTGAGGGCTATAATCTACAAAGTAGGAATATCTGTAGTTTATATCTTCTGCATTGCCTCAAGCATCACCAACATAAAGAGAATAGCGTTTTTGAGGACAAGCTTACTTCGTGAGCTGACGCGGTTGTTGAATGGCACGTCAAATCTGTTTCCAAGCGGTGAAAAATCTCTCGCTGGTACTCATTCCATAGCTTGAACCACGATGGCATTCTTTAATCGAAAACAACTTTGACTCGTTTTCACAGAATATGAAACTGATCCTTCTAGTAGAGGAACATGGCTACTATTGATGAATATCTCAAGCTTGGCTAATGATCTGAGCCCAGTTGCAATCTTTTGTCAATACTTGTGGTTGAAATTCACCGTAAAGTGATATAGCTATAGCGCGTCTATCGTTCCCAGGAATCAGAAATAGCAAAGACCGGCTTCCGCTTGTCTAACCTCCATCCCTTCTCGTGATGTTTTCGGACTGTATACCGCTGTAATCAGATTAGAACCAAAATTATGATCGATTTTGATAGGAGTTGATTGACCGAATCCACTGGCTTTGAGATGAGGGAGCATACATACTCTGGCATAAACAACCCCTCAGCCATCAGACGAGGCCAAGAAGCAAGAGGCACTCAGTCCACATCACCAACACCAACCCCGCGAAGCTACGAGAACTCTAGTGACGAGAGGGATGGGTAAGTATCGGAGGGGAAACGCGGCGAGCTTCATCTACTAGGTACACTACGAACCATAGGATTGGAGAAAGTCCTTCGACCGAGGATGCCCCAGCAACGGCACCCTCTCACCACAGATCCTACCGCACCGTGGTTGTTGATTATGCTTCAAGGAAAACGATGAGAGACTAATGACGTATGAACTTGGAAGTGAGATTTCAGGAGGCTCCTCAGCTCAGAGAAGAATTGAACTGACAGCATTCCACAAAGAAATGTTAGCATTGTCACAACCACGCATGTCAAAAGCGGTGACATGACCTTGAATATCCGTGGAGATGGTGGTGTTCTTAGTAAACTGCATTTGCTAAGTCTGTTTGCGAAGTCATTATTATAAACGCCGAAAAAAGAGCTTCATAACTACGGTTGGGAAGGGCTGGTAAATCATGGAGGCTCAGGAACCCAGCCCCATGGCGTGACACAGAACTCGCCGTCTGCCAACCCCTATTGTTTAGCGACTGTTGACACTGCGGCCCAGCACGGTGGCGCGAAAGTCGGCAGTGCCAGAAAAAGGCAACAGATCGAGGGGGATCGAGGCCAGAAATAGGGGTTAGGGGCCCGTGAGATGGACTCGTGATGATGCTGATGCGGAATACCAAACATGATCAAACTCATGCTGTTACGATACAGTCTTTGCGAATCCCTCAAGACTCGACTTTGGGCACATCCAAAGACCACAGCTCAGGAAACTGTCCGTCCCCGATGTGGGAAGCCTTCTTTGCCGAGAAGCTTTTCCCGCCTCTCTTCCCACGTCCCCTGCCACGGCTGGACAGATAGCTGTAACACCATGCATTCCTTTGTCAATTTCAACTTCGCCAAAAGAACATGCTTCCTATCAGGGAGGACCTCAGCGCATCGGTCGCTCCAACGGGAGGAGTTTGGCCACCTGGTGCCTGTTCCATTTTTGCTGGATTCCTCTGCATTGGGACTGTTCATCCGTTCATTTCGTAGCACGTCGTCGACTGACATACTCGCGCTCGCGCAGCACTCCATTACGTTGCCTTCTGAATTGCGAACCCCCACAATGGCATCGTACTTTTGAGGTTCGACCGTAGAGATAGTTTTAGCAGTGAGCTGAAGATGGACGAAGCCCTCTCCAGCCCCAGTCATGAAATACCTGATTTGGTCCTGGTCGTTGTCGACTCTTGCTCGGCCGGAAATGATCGAGCCTGAAACTTGGCACAGCTTGAGGGAGATTGAACATTTTCGATCCAGAACTATCCTGAAATAATCCATTCTTTTTGGAGCGTACTCTGGATTGAGGATTTTCCCGAGAAAAGCTGATCTGGCGCCTGGCCATTGGTCTGCGACGGACATGTACATGAGGGTAGGGTCTCCAAACAATGATCTACTGGCCCGTGGCACATAGAATATACGGTTGACATAAGATCTTGTCCGAGGGAGCATCGTGTTGTTACCGAACGATCTGAGGCTAGAAAATGTATCTGGCAGTTCAAGTTGGATGCACAGATATCCGTCTAGAAATTTGTCTTGCCGCTTTGAGATGTAGCCCTCACACCGAGCACATGCGTACAAACCAGCCGCGAGCAAGTTGCTATATCGTTCATAGGTATATCCTATCAAGTGGGCACGAAGACCTCGGCTTGTGATGGTTGGAGGTTCAGTGCTTACATCTGATGTTGGAAGGGATGCTCCCGAAGGGTGGAAGCTTGAGATGGAAAATATCGAGTCCTGCTTGGCGTTGCTTAACGATTGGACAATCTCCCAGTTACGATTTAGAGCCCCAAGTTCTTTTTGGTCGATATCCAAGACTGTTATGCGGTGAAACGCAGCAGGGGTGGGCGCAAGCACACCTGGTGCCTGAGGGGCTGGCTCGGAGGGTGCCCACAGAAGGATGCTCAAATCCTCCGTTGACCGAATAATCTCTTGCTGGAGTCTGTTGAAAGCCCTTGTGCCTTCCCCGTATAAAAGCGGCATATGGATATCGAACAGTCCCAAAAGGCAGTATGCAATGTCCTCTAGCCTCGAGGTTTTTCTTGTCGAAGCCCAAGACATACGCTCGGCAACGCTGGTGGAGTCCAGGGATAGATGACCGGAAAGTATGTCGTGCCTTATCCCAGTCGTCCGATGGATTAAGTTGCCCAGGGACAGCTTGGTCCCAATCTCATTCCAGTTTTGGTCGTAAAACTCCACAAGGCCGGGGGCGATGAGCTCTTGAAGAGTCCATCCTCGTGTGAACCACTTTGAAGACATGAATCTCCGTGTGTCAAGGTCACCGGGACTTTGAGATGGCAAATCGTTTAGATAGGCGTAGCATACCGAGGATTGTTGGTACCATCGGAACATGGAGTTGATGGCTTCGGATAGCTCAGCGCTTGAAGTCTTGTCGATACAGCACGTGTCGACCCATATCCACTTGTAGCCGTCTGTGATGGCCTGGGCGCAACATGCCCGGATCTTGGAGAAGCCTTTCTTGGTTGCGCTGGCAGGATTGGTCAAGTCCTGCAGAGTGGCTTCTTCCTCTTCCCATGTGTGAGACAGGATTGCATAGTCAGGGACATTGTGGTCGTAGAATTCTTGGAGCTGTAGAGTTTCAGCATTCAGTAGCCGCATGTCGACGACAAGTATGAGCAGCAACAGACGTGGAGGAGATGAGAGGGACACAATGAGTGATCAGGCTGGATGTATGGAGAAATACGTGAAGGGGAACAGGCATCACCGTCTCCAACATGAGTGTGGTGCTGCGGCTCTCATTGGTGAGACAATATCTGCGGCCACAGCAGACCAGCCATGCCCGTAAGCGAAGACCGGAACGCAGTGCAGCACAGACAGCGGTGGTGTGGTAGCTGGCCCTGGCCCACTAGTGACAACCAGCTACACAGCCATTCGTATCGTGATATCTTTTTGCTGCCGCAAGGAGAAGCATTAGGTAGTACTGCACGTCGGGCCATCACCTAATCTCGAAGACCAGCCTGCGCTGGCACCCACTTCACCAGCCACGGAACCTGTCGATCGCACGCGTAGACTTTGCGCATGCTCGCCTGAGCAGGCAAGGAGACGAGTTCGGCCTAGCCTGGCGAGAACGACGTTTCGCTTCTTGAGACGTGGTGGCCATCATGAGTAGGCGGTGGCTGAGGCTTTCAAGTGGCCATCCCAGACAGGGGGCTAGAAGCAGGCTCGCTGACGTGATGACAGGTGGACGTGTCAAAGCCGAGATGGTGGCTCGGCCTGCACCGGTCATAGGGACTGCCGGGGAGACACGTAGAGAAGAACGCACAGGGGCGGCGACGGCGATGGCGACGACTCGGGCCTTGTGATCTCATCACTGAGGCTGTCCCCTTTCAGGGTCTTAGCCAAAGCAAGCTCCAAGCTGTCGGATGACGGGCAGGGGATCAAGGCCCCCCGTGCGCTAGACGTCATCCGTCATTAAAGCCAGCAGGGGCGTGCGGGCCGAGAGCTGTGGCGGCTGTCTCATTTATTGTTGTAGTCCTCAAGCAATGAGACGCAGTTACCGTTCACGATGAATGAGATTGTTTGTATGCGATGAAAAACAAAACAACGAAAGAGCTGCGCTGTTGTCTCCGAGGTAACGGAGCTCGAGAAGCTTCAGGTCGGATGCGACGCCAACCTCAGATGCAATGACAGCAAAACACGAGGGAGCAAATGGGATCGGGTGGGAAAGCTGTCGGGCTTCTGCATGGTCATTTGGGGGTGGGGGACGAGGGTGGAGGCGGAGGACTGGATCCTCAGGCACAATAGTGCTCTGGTGGGACTCGGAGTACGTACCTGTCTTATGTAAGGCGCTGGTGATGCAATGGTGAGTAGCTCCGTCAGAGGGAAAGTGCGCTCCAGGGTGATTAGATACCATAGTAGGTATGTACGAGGTACCACACAGTCTCTTGCCAGGAGGGGTCACGGGCAGACGACGCCGCGGCCGCCGCAGACAGACAGGGCAACAGCGCAGGCTGCGGGGTAAAACCTGGGCTCAGCCAAACAGCTTTCGACCCTGCAGCTCCCAAGCTCACCTCACCAGGCCACTTCTGCTCGACCTTGATCTCATCCCATGTGCCATTGTCATTGCCATACCAACCGGCGCTCATGCGGTACCTGAACCACCTTGCTCCAGACGTGAACGTGCCTTGCTTGCTTGCCATCCAATCCGTCCGTCTGTGCTGCCACGGAGAAAGAGGGAAAGAGAGAGAGAGAGAGAGAGAGAGAGAGAGAGTGGCCGCAGAGAGTACATAACACCACCCATCGCCGCCCATCCACCAACCCCGCCCTCTCTCTGTCCACTCATCCAACACGTCTCCATCGCGAAACTCACATACACATTCCTGATACCCAGAATCCAAGGCGATACTTGTGCAAATCCTGTCTGATCCTACCAAAAACAAACAAAAACAAGGCGAGACCAATCTCCAGACTCACCCGGATCACCCCGTTCAGCCACAGATACGAGCGATTCCACTCCAACCGCGACGTCCACCCCGACATCAACCACCAACCGCCAACCACGCCAATCTCATCTCACAACCATGGCCGACGAGAACAACACCTCGCAACCCCCCGTCGACGAGACATCCATCTCCCACCCTCCCGGCGAGCGCAAGAACTCGCTCGAGAACCACCTCCAACACCGTCCCAACCGCGCCGAGCTGGTCGAGAGTACGTAACCCTCAGTCCCGTCTACCCGCCCACCACCGTCCTTGAATCTGTGCCATCACCATTCAAATCATCGCCGCCCCCCTCTTCCAGTCGCCTCACACTTCCCTGTTTCCCTCCCCCCTTCTTTCCAACGCCGCAACCCCGTCACATCCCCTCCACTTCTTCTCCAACTTCCCACCTCGCTCCCGTCGCCGCGTCCCACCCCACACACCCGTCCGCCTCATCTGCCGATCACCACCCGGGGCATGAGCGGCTCCACCTTTGAACCCGCATCGCATCGCGGCATCCCCCCCCATATCCCGGTTTTTTCTTGACCTCGACCGAATGCGGACAAGGACCGTGAGCTAACTCGACACTCCTCCCACCTCGCAGAAAACATCCTACCCGCATCCAACGCCGCGCCCAGCCTCATCGCCCACCAGAAGGAGCTCGAGAAGCATATGCGCGCCGACTCTCTCAACGATAAGATCTCCCACCGCCCCGCGCCCGAGGAGCTCATCAAGGAGGGCGTGCTCAAGGAGGACCCGCGCAGCGCCGAGGACAAGTACGCCGAGGCCATCGAGGACGAGTACGCCAAGCGCGAGGGGGGTGCTTAGATCGCCCATGTCACGAGGTCCAGGTTCACGTCCATGGTGTCTTGCCATTTGAGGCTGTCGGTGGATGCGCCGCAATGTCGAGGGACGGGGCCATGGCCGAAAGTATGGAAATCATGTAGGATTATTGCCCTTCAGTACCGTGGCTCGCCACACTGATGCATGGGTGCATATGGGAGGGAGGGGGGAGTTTCTTGATGAATTACGAACGACCACAGAAAGAAGAGAGAGAAAAAAAAAAGAAAGAAACAAGATAGCTGGTGGTTGTGGGCTGGACACGCAAAGCTGTTTCCTTGTTTCCCTACTAGCTAAAGCTACGAACTTTACTTGCTTCTGAAAATAGCCCAAAAAAAAAAGACATTCCATGACCTCGTCTTCTCAGCCTTATCGTGATGGACTGCCAAAAAAACAACAACACGAGATCGCATCTTGGAAGGGTCCCATACAGAAGGGTCGCATTTTCTATTCTTGGAAACCGGGCCTTTTCCAGCTTTGAACCTGGCGATTAACAGACATGTGAATCTCCCCCCCAAGCGACCGGGATACGATCTCATGGCTGCAACGCCTCACGGCCCGCGAAGTCTACCGTGCTGAAAGAGTCAGTCAAAAGTCTGAGACGCGCTGCTTGTCTGCCTGGCCTGGACGACACACATCCGCCTCGTTGCTGCAATTCCCCCCCCCCCTCCCCCCCTTCGTCTCAGGGTTCGTACCTCGTTCCCCTGAGACCTTGGGGCGGGTTAGTTCACTAACAAGACCACCGCCTCACGGATCGTGACGGTGCTCTTCCCCAACTTTTTCTGGCTGGCGTGCACTGCCGCCCTCTCTGTCCTGCACGTATTCCCTCCCGCCCCTTGCATGCAGCAGGCCCTGGAAGGCCAACCACGCATCGCCCGCTCGCCTGTCTCTCACCACCCCCTACCCCCCCCCTGACGAAATGGCCAAATCCTTCAGGGGAGGTAGCCAACATCCTGCCGGGTATGGTGATGCAACGAATCAGTGTGCGAGCAAATAGGGGGGGAGGTGGCCCTGTCGCAGAAACAAGAACACTCTTCTGCAGTGAGACTCTTCAAGGGTCTCTAGCCTGGGAAATTCCTCCAAACGCCCAGGCTGCTTTGGCACTTTTTATTATTTTTATTTTTTTACTCTGGATTCCCCAGAAGACAAGGACACAACACCACTCTGGTTTCAGATACACAAAAGTTGAGTGGTCTGGTGCATCGCGTTTACTTTGAAAAAGATTTGAAAAAGAGAATTTCATTCGTAATAATGGTAAAACGCGGACCTTTAAGAACTACGGGATGCCGCCTAACCCACCAGGGTTGTCGATGCAGCGTCCCGTACACAACCAGCCCAATCTATAGTAACCTATACATGACATCACCCTCCTCATCCAGTACAATCTGCACGTATCTATTTCATACTCTCTCATTCTTGACATGTGCCCCAGTTCCCCGCCGTGCAGTCCCTTGACCCATTGTTATCCCAAATTCCAATCCAGTCCATGTCCAATCATGGTGATACAGTATGCTGTACAGGTGTGCGCTTGTCCCAGTCGCTATGTCGAATCTCAAAAACGCCGCGTGATGCATGTACAAAGGAGATGAAAGGTACTATGGTGTCGTGAAAGAGAGGGACCGCAACGCCTCATCGTCTCGAGTAGCTACCGGTGTAGTTCGGTGACGGCGCGTAGGCCTCGTAGCCGGCTTGGTTGCGGTTGATGACGGTGACGCCGGCGGTGGTGTGCCTCATCGAAGACTGGTGATCGGAGGCGCCGTAGACACGGAGGTAGGCCTCGTCGCTCGGTGACACGGAGCGCGGCGTAGATGAGCTCCTGGAAGGACCATACGAGGCAGAAGACGCCGAGTAGCCGCTGTTGATGGAAGCCGGGGCCTGGTGGACGACCGGCTTGGCGTTGCTGTATCTGGAAGACATTCTGATTGATGTGCGCGTTTTGTGTGGGTTGGGGTTGGTGGTTCAAGGCGGTAAGGTTTGTTCAAGACGAGAGCTGAACTGATGGGAAGTGGTTTGGTTTGGTGTAGGTTGGTGATGGAGGATGCTTGGAGTCGATGCTTTGAAGGGCGATGGCTTGATGAGAGACGGACTTCAGAATAGGGGAAAGGTCAGAGGGCATGGGCTGGATATATAGTCAGGAGGTGTTTGCAAACACACCTGATGTGGGATGCCTCCATCATGTACACTGGTACTCGAACGCGTGTGCCTTTAGCACTTGCCATAGGCAGGGCATGCTAGTCTCAAGGTACGACAGACAGAAGAAGGCCGCCCCTGTTGGGTTGATTGCCTAAACATGTGGGATACCTGGTCCTAGACCCAGGCTAGGGGAATGAGAAGGCCTTGCGGAAAGTCTCGCTGGCTGTGCCGGCGAGGCAGCGAGTGACTCAATCAAAACCAACCTTGAAGCTTGGTGCTTGGAAAGGGCTTGAGCGAGGTGTGAGGCAGTGTGGAGCCAGCCCTGAATGCTTGGGGCTGACATTGACAAAGTCGAGTGTGGGCATGTGCGTGTGTCGTAGGGCGACGGGGAGACCATTGGGCAGCTTTGTCATTTCAGTGTTTCTCGAAATGCAGGGACCGTCGGGCACGGGAAACGCCAGACTGGTTAGTCCGAGTCGATAAAGTCCTGGGATTACCAAGGAAGCAGGGAAGACGGTGGTTGTGATGTTGCAGATGCTGTGGGAACTGAATGGGTGTGGTTGGCGGGTCTCTCGGGCGTGCATGGCAGACGTGCGCGTGTGCGTCTAAAAGTCCTGCTAAAAGTCCTTTGGTACCGGTCCTGGTGCGCAGAACCAGGAGAAGCAGTTTGTCCTCCGCCCATCCCTTGTTGTCGCGGTGGCGACAGTCTCTGGTCGATTGGGTGAGACGGGGTCGGACGACGCAGGTAGGGCGGATTCGTCAGGGCGATGATTGACGGACTACCGCTTTGTCTCGCCCCGTTCGTAAACTTCGAGTCCCCTTTTCTTTGGCAATTGCCTTAAGCGCTGTCCTCGGCTTTCTCATCATGCTGCGAAGACGTGGGAAGTTGAAGTTCGTCAACTGACGACGTATTCCGTCCCAGCCTGCCGTAGATTACGAAGCAGGTACGCGTCCGACCGTCCCCTTGGTCTTGGTGTATGCTCAGCTATGGGGGCGAGAAGTTCTATGGGTTTGCTGTGTAAGTGGATGAACGCAAACTTGGCTGTGGTCGCGGGCCTCAGAGGGCTGTATTGCGTGCCCATGGTTGGCCCCCGTAAGCGCCGCGCAGCAGCATTTCGAAAGGCTCCAGTCATCTGTCCTACTTGAAGCCATCGGCCAAATCTGGCATGACAGAGAGCACGGCAGAGACGAAAAGCTTTCTCCTTTGCAGTCCCTTGAGACAGAATACAACCTGGCCCCTAGCTCACCGAAACCATCGCTGCCCAACTAACGGCCTGATGGTGGTCCTCAGGTAGACACGGTAATTTTCCCTTTCTTTTTGCGCTCATCTCAATGTTCCCACAACGGGAGCGTCCGCGGCCGTAAAAAATGTCTGTGTGGTTTCTGGAAGCCGGTCAAGTCGGGCCCCCCAATGGGCCAGTGAGTTCGGATTGAGCCTGATGTTTTAGAAATATGCTGGGGGATACCCTGCCCTGCGACCCAACCGTCCACTTGTCCCATCCATTCGATCGGGTCTCCAGCAGGCCAACATGCATGTTGCAGCGATCTGGCTACGGTAGCCAAATTACCTACAGCAAAAATCCAAGAGGAGATCGTGGACGTCTGCAGCAACGCAGCATAGTGGACCAATGCCGGGTGGAGAGGTTCATGCCTCTTGCGTGCAGCCGACAGGGCGAGCTGCAGCACGAGATCGGCCACTGGAAGTCGGGCGACAGAGAAGTCGACGGCCTTTGGTATGTACGCCTGCAAGGATGACGGAGCTGCCGCCAATACCATTCAGTGTTGATTGCCTTCAATGTGCAAAGAAGCGTCATGCATAGTCAGAGCTCGCGCAGCTTGGAAGGCCTCATCGGTCGTCTAACATAGTAATGCAGAGGACGGATAGGCAAGGTACCCTTGCGTAAATGTCCGCCGCTCAATGTGTGCCTTTATGGTACGTTGCAGTAGTGGACGGCTGATGAAGCAGACAAGTCTGACAAGCACGCAATGAGGTGGGTAGCACTCATGGTTGTGGACTACTTTGGCAAATAGGGACAATGTATTCGCGGTGGCCGTAGCTTCGTCATCAGCTCGTATTCGGTGAGGTAGCTTCGTTCTGCCTGGGCCGCAATGATGATTTTCCGACTTGCACCGCCACCCGGTGCTAGCCACGAAGTTGAGGCTTTGGAATGGAAACAATCGAGACCGAAGCGGAGTGCATGGTGAGAAACCTGGCCCAAGGTAGACGAGGCGGTGCGTGAGCGCGGGATCCTAGCAGAGTCAAGTGACTCGGAATTCGTCGTGGGCTTGTGGTGTACTCCGTAGATCCAGCTGGGATAAAGAAAATGGAAAAACCAAGGCTGTCGCGCCGTCTCACGTGCCGTCGAGGCGTCTCCACCATCACCACCCTCATCGTGAAGAAAGGGAAGCGATGGGAGAGGATGGAAAACTGCACCAGGTCTACTGGTTTGACGTCACCAAATAGGAAACTAACAGGGAGCTCTTGACAGGTGGATGGCGGTGGATGATAAGACTCGGTTGGCCTTATCGATAAGCGATGGGCCCCTCTCCCCGGAATATCTATCTGATAACGGTCCCCCCTCTATTGTCGGAAGTCATTGACCAATCGGAGAGTAGCCTCCTTGAGGCGGCGTGTCTTCAACCCACCTTTGGTTGGAGTGTGGCAGTCGGGCGGTCCCTCCTTGCAGCTGTGTTCCCGGTCCTTGTTGTCCGCCAGCTGTTCGTCTCCAATTCGACTAATTGACCGCCCATCTTCCCTTCCTCACTCCATCGTCCACGCCTTCAACCGCCAATATCTCGCCTCGCCTCACGCCACAAAGACACAATGCAGGGCCTTCTTCTCTCCCTAGGCCTTTTGGCCTCCAGCGCCGTCAGCTTCGTTGCTGCTGCCGACCTCAAGATCGACGTCACCCAGGAGGTCGAGTGCGACCGCAAGTCCAAGAACGGCGATAAGCTCACCATGCACTACCGCGGCACCCTGCAGTCCAACGGACAGCAGTTCGATGCTAGTATGCTACTGCACTGCTCAAACATCTGCCGCGAGATTACTGACGTCTCCTTTTCCTAGGCTACGACCGGGGAACCCCTTTCAGCTTCAAGATTGGCAGCGGCCAGGTCATCAAGGGGTTAGTTAGTCTACAGACGGGTTGACATACAACCACGGAAACGCCAAGATGACTAACAATAATATAGATGGGAGCAGGGTCTGTTGGACATGTGCATTGGCGAGAAGAGGTAATCCAAGAGATGTTCGACTATTCGAGACCAATTGTTGCTGACGCCTCACAGAACCTTGACCATCCCCCCTGAGCTTGGATACGGACCCCGCGGCATGGGACCTATCCCCGGCGGCTCGACCCTCGGTATGGCCTTCATTGCTTTAATGGCTTAGAACACCACTAACTATAGTCTGCAACAGTCTTTGAGACCGAACTCGTCGGCATTGACGGCGTCCCCAAGCCCGAGAAGATTGTTATCAAGGCCTCCGAGGCTGCCAGCGAGGCTGTCGAGTCCGCCACCGAGGGCGTTGCTGAGAAGGTCGCTAGCAAGGTCGCCGAAGCCGCCGACGTCGTCAAGACTATTGTTGCCGACTCCGACTCTGACGGCCAGGAGCACAATGAGCTCTGAGAAGCAATACCAATGCGGTAGCAAGGGGCGGAATCTGCATCCTATAGAGGAAAGGCATTCGACGTCTGGCTCGATGCCAACGCGCAAACTCGAGCCATACGAAAGCATTCCCTGGCCAACATGGACGTATCACGAGAAGCATACGATGTGCCACGACGTTTAAATGATATTAGGCAAACAATGTACACAGTAATGCCAGCCGCCACGCGGCTCGGGCGGCGATGCGACTGTATGATCCAGATACCCTCCGTGCGCGCCCGCCCTGTTGATCGTTTACGTGGGCATGTGATTCATTCTTGGTAGCATGACGACAAAAAATATGCTGAGTGTGACAAAACCTACGACGTTGAAGCAACAGTCAGGCTCATCATGTCAGTGCTACTTCCGGCTAGGCTACGGCAAACATCTGAAATGTACCCCACCAAAGACAAAAACATACAACGCCAGGTATTCGCTGGTCGTCACCGACCCAACTACTAGCCCGGCCCTCACACTCTTTCTTTCCAGGTTAGAAACGACTACAAAGTGCTGTTTTTAGTAACTAAAAACGGTAGCCTCTTAACAAGCTGTACAGGGGAGCCTTTTAAATCAACTACCTAAATTACTGAGAATAATAGACCTATAATAACTTCTTTTAGGCTGCAAGAAATAACTTATTTATACAGATACTTTCCTTGTTAATAAGGGCCCTGGCTAGATTTACTACTAACTTCTTATTGGAAAAGTTTATAAAAAAATCAACCTTTTCTAACTATGTATTGTGATGCGATTTTCGGGATTTTCCACCATTATGCCAAGCCTTGAGGCGAGAACCGGCTGAGGTCGTGTGCCCGATCAGGTTTCCAAGACATTCTGCTTTTGTCTTTTTCTTCACATCACGTTGTCTCCACTGTCTTCGAGGCTTCTTCGGTAGGTAACGGACGATATTCCTCGTTGCCAATTGCCTTATGCTTCCAGTCAAGACATCTGATATCCGACTCTACCAGCCAAGCATTGCTACACGTAAGCGTCGGCCTTGCAAGCCTGGATCGAGAAGTGGCAACCCGGAAATGCTTGATTTACGTTTCTTGCATCACCACTAGTCGACAAGAGGCCCCCGCCTATGAAACTGCCGAGCTATTGGCGAAGGGGGTTCTGAGCGGTAAACACATCATTAGAACTAGAATTCAGGACTTTTGCCGTCATCGACGATTCGTTTTACTTCAACCATACGGTGGCCGAGGGACGAACGTCAATGTAGAGCTCCGAGGAGCCGGATGCACTGCGTGGAGAGCTGCCAGAATGTTTCTCATGGCCCATGGAGACTATTTTCCTTGCAACTTGTCACCATTCAAAGAAGGCTTGGGTACGGTGGACATTTTGAAGTAATGCCATTCAAATCACCGTAAGAGGTTTAAAAAAAAGAAAGAGCCAATGTAAGGGCTGTACGAGCCAAACACCAGCTGTAAATGAAAGGTTTTGGGTATTTAAGCGATAGTTGCCCTTTGTAATCGGGGCGTAAAACAACAACAATAATAATCACATTTTTAATCAATGAGCTCCAGTCGTACGTATTACCTCGAATCAACATCGATGTTTACCACAGTCTGTTGATGGTCTTCTTGCGAAAGCTGTCTTAGTTAGTCAGTCAAGATGCCCAGAAATTCAGGTACATTAGATTACTTGAAATACAGACTCATGGGCCACCTTATGACTAGATTCAATCTCCATTATAGAGTTCTGGGTTGCCAGCGTCGGTTCTTCGGAGACTCCGTACCCAGTTAAATCTGGCGTTTTGATCGGCAAGCTAGTTTTACGAGTTAATGCATAGATGGAAAGAAATTCGCTGGTCCTCAAGCATCAAAATCAAATCACGAGGCTGATGTTATCCACTTTACATGGTATGAGTCAGTATACTTTCCCTTCCTGCTTCCCTTCGGAAAGAAGCTTCGTACATAATCTCTACAAAACTCAGAAGAGCATGGACTCGGCAATTTAGATATCTGGAATGTGCAACAGAGAACGTGCCCTCTTAGACATGGGTTGTCTTTGACAGTTACCTCAGATAGCAGCCTGGGCAGCCTCCTGAAAATTGTCTGCAAGTTAAGATTTGACTCTGATCGAGTCATATCAGACGAACAGGTTATTTTCTACGAACTCAAATTAACTAAAAGACAGAGTCTAATAGCATAAAATATAGATGGTCAGAAAACTTACAGTCTCTGTTGACGATATAACGTCGTTTGCTCCCCCGCCGTTGTTGCATTTTTTCTACTCAGTAACCGTCCTTCATCTTTCGCCAAAATCAGACTATCTGACATCTTTCCTTCACATACTCGCTCATTTCCACCCATTTAGATCATCATGGTCCGTCTTTCACTCTTCGCCCTCGTCGCTGTTGCCGTAACCACGGTCACAGCCCGTTACTGTCCGGGAGGGTATATCAACTGCTACTACGCCAACGGCGAAAGATGTACCGCTGGATGCAAGCACGCTGTCTTTGGGGGCTGCGGCTGCAGTGATTACAAATATGGTTCAACACTTAGCGACTCTGAGTGTACCAATGCATTTGGCGTGGACTATAATGATTGTTGATTTCACCTTTCTTATAATCCTCTACGAGTAAGTCGCGTTGACGAGGTAGATGGAGTGTTTAAAAGAGTCACGAGCGACAGAAATATTCCAGACATATAACTAACTTGTCTTACAAGACGACGCCTGCCGTATTGCTACGAACCAACAAGATAGAGTGCTGTAGGCTCCACTGCTGTCGAAGGACACAGATGGCACAGCACATGTGTCAGACCTGGACATTGCATATCCGAGTCATGCATTCAATCTATGCTCGATTCCCAGTTGCAATGAGGGACATAGGCGTTATGGCCATGAAAACTTATTCTGTTTTTTGTTTTTAAACGGACGTGTCAACAACAAATCACTCGCTTCGTAGGCAATAGACCAATATGCCCAATACCTCCAGCTGTCAAGCTGTCGTCTGACCGTTACCTGCCGCAAGATAGTCAACTATTGCCGGCTTTATTTGTCTCTGCGTTGGCCCGAATTGAAGCCCCGTCGACCCGGGACCAATCCTCAAATTTGTTGTCTTAGGCCTTGTTGCTAAAATACATGGTGCGCGCGGATGATTGCCCGATTTGCCAGGACGAATTCCACTGACTTAGTGGTTATTCTGGGCGACAACGGCGTGTCGCGCACGATGTTGTCTTTCTCCATAACGGATGGTCTCGCCTACGGTTTATCACGAATATTGAACTCTTTGCGGCACTCTCGACACTAACAATACAGTTAGTCAAAGTCAAGTGAATGTTGTCAGTGGGGGTATGATGTCCCAGTTTGTGATCCATCATAGGCAATTCCCTGTCTGGACCAGGCATTTCTTTATAACGCCTCGCAAGTAGTTTGAATTGTGTGTGATACTGGATGTGCCAGCAGATAAGCACGAACGCAGCAAACCAGCCTAGAAACTACATCATAGGAACGAACCAGGTCACACGTCAGACGATGACAAACCAAGATTCACAATGCTTTTGGCCAGCCATATCAACGGGTCTGGGAGGAACAATTACACCGATCTTCACTTCCTAAGCAAGGACACTGTAGGATCATGTAGAATTTTTGTTTTATCTACTAACAGGCTTTGTTGGGCGCAGCACCTGTCGCTCAGGTTCTTGAGCGCCAATTCCAGTTGATGTCGGCTTATGCCAATTCATCACCTCAGCCCGCAAGCGTGCCTTCGTACCATTTGTTACCAACAGTAGCAATCGCAACCTCCCTGCTCTTTGTTTGCCATTGCCTTCCAACCACCGGTTCCGCACTAGCGAAGCATTATTTTGTTTTGGTCTCATCTACAACAGGTGACGAGAGGATTGCTTACTCAAGGAATTTATGTCGTGGAGACTGTAAGCAATACAGTCCGTAATGGGGCGTTAGCTAGAGGACTTATACCGTATCTACTCGGTCAACTGGGCCCCCGTATTTGTTCGCGGTAACGGAATTGGGACAGCTTGCTAGCAGATCGCGGGCTTATCATTGGATACAAGGTGAGAAAAAGGAACAGATTAGGTTAGAGAACACTAATATGGGGGCCCAGTTGACCGAGTACATACGGGTGTTGCGACAGCCACATAACGGAAGACCCGCTTTTCCCACTGGTCATCGCAGACCCCGTGGATGCCCAGAGGCGCAGGATCCGGCGGAGTCGCCCAGGCACGACACAGTCCCTGACCTGTCGTACCAAAACGGAGTTGCGGGATACTTCTTGGCCCACTCCTTCCTGCATTCTCGGATGTAGTTCCTCTCCCAGTCTTCATATTTCCGCTCGACTAACCCACGCTCAATTCTTTCACCTTCGAGAAGGACAACCATGCCGTTTTTCTCCCTGTTGTATATGTCCTCGAGCTCCCGCCGCAGGGATTGTTGAAAGAAAAACTTGAAGGTCCAGCAGCAAGCGCCATTGCGGTAGCGTTCTCTGATGAGTGCTCTTTTGCTGTCAAAGTATTGCTGACTCTGGTCTCTCTGGCGGGCAAATTTACTTCGTATGTTTTCGAACGTGCCGTCCCTCTTATCTCGCAGTCCATCGAGACCGCGGTGTTGTTGGCTTGCAAGGTCTGTTGGGGACTTGTCAATGCCGCTGCCGGCACATGTCTCCAGGGCTGAGTCCGATAGGCTTTTGGGCTCGTCAAAGCTACCTCCGAGAACTACTTGGTTGCTTGAATCTGTTGTGTCTATGGGAGAAATCGCCATCTGTGTTTGTGGCAGATAGCCGGTTTTGACAACGATTTCCTGTGCTAGAAGTGGCATGTTTGTGATGTGAGTGTGACACTCTTATGCTGATACTAGTGGTTCTTTCAATGATATAGTAGTTTTATTGAGGTGTATCCGATATGAAAAGATGCACTCCGGAGCTTGGCAGGCTTTCTCCGTTAAGTGGCGTAATCCGTTTGGATGGTAAAACTTATGCGAACAAGAGCCATGGTATGGACTTAGGGTTCTATGAAACAAAGCAGTAAGAATATCATCATGATGCTTGGTATATCTGGTCTAGCTTACTGCAAGCCACCATAAAACGTGAAAGGAATAGAGGTGTTGAAGGAGTTTCCCTATGCCCGAGATTTGTTAGCAGAAAATCCCTGCTGTATTGCCGATTTTCCTAAGCTGGTCCGCCTGTCTGTATACACTCACTTTCCCATGAAAGACGGATTCAGTCAATCTGAGTATACTGCTGGCTAAGCTAGCCTGCTATATAGCATAGGTAACTCTACACAAGTGATGTGTTGGTCGAGAGCCTTCTCTTGCATCATTCCATAAATGTCTCTATTGGCCGGTGACACCAAAAAATATCGAATCCGCGGTATTGGTAGTGGCTTGATTCGAGTCAAGGCGGACCACTGGGCTGTCCAACCAACGCTCTTTCAAAGTCTTTCCCATCTTGGGCAAGCCACCGTTCGCCGTTGCAGATATAGCAAAGACGGACTCCACCAAGGAGATCTCGACCTGAGCATCCAACCCACCCAGCACGGCGTGCGAAGCAACAGGAATCAATGTCCTTGGGCAAGCCAGATTTGTGTTAGAGTCTGGTTTCAGCGGAAAACATTCCGACGTTCTCTCGTGGCCATCCAGTAACTTCGTAACTATGCCACTCGCACCCGCAGAGGACAATACCAGAGCGAACCGCTTTTCATGGATAACGCCCTCAGTCGAACCCAGCACTGAGTATGGTGGAATGCTTTCAAGAATGGGCAGAGGCATGCCATCAGCCTTCTTGCGACCCGAGATAGCAAAACCGCCCTCAATGGTGTGTAATGTTTTGATTTTCTCGTGCGCCTTGATACGATGGATTCGGACGTGCCAGTCAGGCCACCGATTCGTAGGCGGGACCAAAGTAGTGTTGATGCTCACAGCTCGATCGCCCCATGGATACCACTTGGCGCTGGTAGCTTGCACCTCCTCTGTCCCCGACGGTCCCTGGACATAGGCAGCCAAGAAATGAACTTGTTCTGACTTCCACCTGACAGCCCAAGTCTCTCCACCATCGCGACTCAGAGCAAGCGCATTGTCAGGGGCGATTTGCTGAATTAGTGGACCTGTAGGCACGGAAAATGTGAACGCAGACGAGTAGGCAAACTTGCAATACTTGGCCTGGTTTGCTTTCATTGGCCACGCGACGAACTGCCCGGGGGATAAAAGGAAGTGATGGTTGCCCCCAGAGTGATTGCAAACAATTTGCTGAGGTGCTGGTACAAGGGCGACCGTATCAGTTACGGGAAGTTGAGGATAGGGTTTCTCCTCTGCTGTCCAGAAGGCGTCGTCATCCGCAAGACCGACCGCAATAAGAGTTTTTAGACACCAGTATGGGGATTGTGGCGAGTTGTAATCTTCGCTCAGATACATGTTTCTGATCCGAAAGTCAGCTCAGCCATACACGACGAACTGTCTGGAACTTCATCAGAGCTCGAGATTCACTTACGGGTAAAGCCATCCGATGTTCAGAGTTCCGTCTGGGTAGAAGATGTCTTCGGAGTTCTTGGCCCACCATCTGAGGTGCCTCATCAGGAATCCTTTCACTGCTCCAGGGGAGTCAAGCGGACTAGGCATGTCAGGAACCTGCGCCAAGGCCAAAGCAGCAAAGTAACCGCCACAAGCAAAACGATAAGTCAAAGACCTGCCGAAAGGTATGGCAGCTCCTGCATGGAGTCAGTGACCTGAATAAAAAAAGACAGCTATAGTGACGTAGACGAACCGTCGGCGTCAAAGTACCTCCAAAAGCTGGCTCCAAAGTCCCTCGCTCGTTGGCGGTAAGTCTCGGCTCTTTCAGGGTCGATGTCGGCGGCAAATCGCGAGTAAAGTAGCTGACTGAACTGGATTGCAAAGCTTCCGGAATAGTAATCTGCTTGTCTTCCGACGCCAACAGCATCGCGTCTCCCAGTCTTGTCGTACTCCTCGATTTCGGCTTGTGCCTGCTCGGGTGTTTGCCAGGGTCCATCCGCGGACCAACCATTGAAGCGGTAGAAGGTTTCCAAAAGCTCCAAGTCGGAGTTGATCTCGTCGCGGACGCTTTCAAAAGAAATGCCGCAGACTTTTGACAGAGCCAGGTTTCCAAAGACTCTGAACCACCGCCAGTTGTTCTTTGGCATTTCCATCCCGTTCAGTGTGCGGAGCCAGTTTGTAACATTCTGTTTGGACTTGTGGTTCAATGGCTTGTAAATCAGGTCAGGAGCGGAAAGCAACGCAAATGCTACGATCTCGGCTTCTACCATGCGCTGGTCTGTGTTGTTGATCTTGCCCCAGTATTCCGGATGCTCGGGGTCGGTTCCGGAAACGAAGCCGTCTATCCATGGTTGGACTACGTCGTCGATGGATTTGATCAATCCTGGGTCAGATATTGAATCATAGCCGAGTAACAGTGCACCGACGGCCCATAGAGGTCGGGCAAAGCCTTCGAGTTGAGCAGCAGTTTCGTCAAAGTGGGTTGCCGAAGACACGGGAACCCGGATCCTCCCCTTGGCCGGCGAGAAGTGGGGTAAAAGGGGCCGGAGGAATGCGAGCGTGGCTTCAATAAGGTCGGATCGAGTCCGGAGCGGGTTATCAGAGAATCCAGGGAGTGATGGCATGATGGATACGATAGATTTCAACTTGGATGATGCCTTGGCTTGGAGGAAGAGCCTCAACCTAAGTTGCAACACTCCGGGTCTTATTTTGTCTTGATGAAGACGATTGGGTCCACCTTAACAGTGTATTCGCATCGGACCTCGGCAAAAGTGCCGGAAAACACACCGAGTGTAATCCAAATATCCGGCTTAAATAGTAAATGCTAGACAATTATGTCATGAATCACATCTTCCAATCTATCTGTTCCTGCGAAATGGCTAGTTTCTAATCAATATGCTTGACATTGCTGCCCTTCAAATTCTCTTCATCAAGTAGTGCTGTCTCTTTCTGACGCCTTTCTTGCTTGCGAATTAAGAAGAATCCCAATGAGAGAAAGAACCAGCAGCCCAAAATGAAGAAGAAGTTGACAATGTAGCCCTTTTTCCATCGTGGCGCTTCGACTACAGGGAATGCGACAATAGGGTAAAATGACGAGATTGCGAAACCAAACGTCTGAGTTCAGGTCAGCACGTGCGTTTGGCTTCAAATGAGTGAGTGAGTCGTGACTTACCAACATGCTGCCGGTGCAGAAAGCACGCGCCTCGGCCGAATCCTTCATCCAGTAGTTCACTGTCGGAACCAGAATCGGGGTCACCGCAGCACTTACTCCAAAGAGATAGTATGCGGTGAAGTGCAGGCCGTGTGGGATAAACCAAATCATCTGACAGATATTCGCAAACATGAAGATAGCCATAACCACCTGGAAGATGATCCATGTAGGATAGACCATGCAAAGAGACGTCGCCAGAACAGCCGCAATGACCGAAACGCCCTGCGCGCCGGTAGGGATAGTGTTGATCTGCGGTACAGTGTAGATACCCCAGTTGTCGGCCTGCCACTTGAGCCAGAGACTCATCTGACCGTGGGGGTACGCTCCAGAGAGGAACAAAACGTAGGCGAGCACGCCGACGTACCAGTGCCAGTGGCAAAAGAGGCGTTTGAGCATCTGCACCGAGATCTTCTTCGGTTCCTCGACGCCCTCGTCCCGCATCCTTCTTTGGCCAAGTTCGTATTCTTTTTGAGAGAGCCACCACGGCTTTCCACTGGTAGGCATGCCCGGAAAGATGAAATAGCCCATGATGGAGAGCGGCAGACTAATGCAACCGTCGATGATAAAGAGCCAGCGCCACCCTGCCATGCCACGCACACCGTTTAGGTTGGTGTAAGCGGCCGACTGTAAGTATCCCCCGAGAATAACGCCAAAGTTGTTGGATCTAGGGTTCGTTGTAAGCCAAAGTGCCCAGACGGGTGATGTGGAGCTCATGGGCGTTGCCAACTACTTACACGTACCACAAGCCCGCGCGCTTAAAGAGCTCTTCGGGCTTGTACCAAGACGAGAGAATGAACAGAGAACCAGAGGCCACCGGCGTTTCGAGGACTCCCAGAAGGAACCGGGTACCGTAGATCTGGGGGGCGTTTTGGAGCTTGCATTGCGCAAATGTCAAGATGCTCCAAAGCACCTCCATAGTAGGCAAAAAGTACCTTGAGTATTTCGGTCGAGAGAGGATTAGCATCGCTGGGACTTGGCAGATGATGTAGCCAACATTATAGAAGGTTTGGAATAGTGAGTATCTAGGTTGTTCTGTTAGCTACGACTGTTCCGCATTGAACGGCTTGATGCTGGATTGTTATTGCATTGTCACGTACTCGTTCCCATAGAGTTTTAGTTCCTCTTTCATTCCGGACACATACGCGCTGTTGATATTTGAAGAATCTAGCCATTTCAAGAAGAACGCCTGTTGGTTGGTCAGGAAGCCATATCCATCAAAAAGAGTTTGCATCCAGTGAAAGATACTAACCACACTGCAGAAAGTCAGGAGGAATGCATCCAATTTCCTTAAGAAGCGAGACTCTTCTTTGGATAAGTGCGAAGGATACCAGTCGAACATGTATAACCAGGCAATCCAAAGAGATCGCTTCCGAGGTTCGTTTTCAGCCTCGCCAGCCTCCTCCATAACTGTTGAAGCTGCAACTGCTGGCACGGCCGCATCCTTGACGACAGGGTGTCCTGTGGTCATATGCTCGGGTCGAGAATCCTCCTCCGTAACTGTCGTGGGCGCCGTTGTGGCCATTGTCGAATGTGCCTTACGTCTCAGTTGTTTGAAATCCTGTCAACGACTTCACAAGGATGGAACGGTCTCGTGGTTAAGGAGCTTAGCTGACAACTAAAACCCACAAAATACACCTCTTGTGACTCTTGTCATCTTTTTATCTGAGTTTGCCTTGGCTACGACCTTGCTTCCATCAAGCGCCAACCCCGGAAAAAGCCACCATTCTCTCCACCCGAAATTCTAGACGGGCGGCAGTAACCCGCCTTTCGCCTTTCGCGTGGTGCCGGGCATCGGCCGAAAGGGGACCGGAGTGCTTATTTGCGTCGAACCCCCTGTTCATCCTACCATTTCTCCGCACCAACCTCGTTCCACTGAACTGACAGACTGTCCACTCCTTGTTATCACCCCGGTTCCGACATCCCCAGAGTGCGGGGGACGAAGATCCTGCCTCCCCCTCGCTTCTCTTTCTTGGGGAAGGAATGAGGGCAGGCTAGACAACCCACAACAAGGTGAGATTCTCTCAGAGTTGTTGATCGAGTTCCCTCGGCCAATTCCAACCGAGAGGAGAACCCCAGACTACTACCACCCCCTCCTCTCCACAACTCGCCCCCAACTTCGCATCTCATAAACACGGAAATCCTCTTTTGATCCCCCCTCTTGCATCGTCGCGTCGCATGATTCCAAGGCCGACGATTCTCACGTAACCGACAGGAGTACAGCGCACGACGCATGCACCGCCGCTACCGTTGCGCGCCCGGTTTGTTTGCTCATTTCTCGTTGCCAACGCCTCGTGTCCCTTTGAGTCGCCGGCTCACCGGACCCCCTCCGGCCGCCGCCGCCGCCGCGAACCCGCTGCGCGCGCTGATCCCTCAAGGAGGCCACATGGATCTGACCACGTCGGCCTCGGTTCCAGCGCCACAGTCTCACGATGGGACGTCAGAGAACGACATTCCCTCGTGCCAAGGCTGTCGTCGCCGCAAGCTACGATGTTCGCGCGATCAGCCGATATGCTCCCATTGCAAGCGATTGGGTATGTTGAGTGGTGGAATTGCTGACTTTTGGACCGTGAACGAGACGATGCTGATTGGTTGCATGGAGACTCGCCATGTATCTATGACTTAAAGAAGAACAAGCCAGGCATCAAGCCCGGAGCGGTTGAGAGCCTCAACCGCAGAGTGGGTACGTTGCATTAGAGAGATGTGTGTTGTCTCGCCCAAGCATTGACATCTTTGCAGAGGTCCTTGAGAATGCTTTGTTGCAGAAGTCTCACGGGGAAAGTGGCTTTTCTAATCGCAACGGCCACACCGAGTCCAACCACGCACCAGCAGAGTCCCAGAATGTTGTCGGAATCCTCTCTCTGTTGGCTCGTGAGTTGCACAAACTCAATTCCAAGAATAGGATAGGCTCACAAGTTGGTACGCCCGAAGGAGTAGTTGACCACGCTGTGCTCTCTCCGACAACTTCCAGCTCGTCTAGGCGATACACTGTTGATGGCATTGAAATTGTGTCACACCCTCACAACCAGCCAAGAAAGCGGAGAAGGGTGGACAGCTGTGGTAATCCAAACATTGATCTCGCATTTCCTCTGGAGGACTTGGAGAATATCACGACAAGTTTGCCACCGCCCGACCTCCTAGAAGACATCATTAATATCTACTTCAACATCATTCAGCCCTGGATCCCCATACTCCACGAAACTCAGTTTCGGAGAAGAGTGCATGATTCAGAGCAGCTGCCACGGCTTGTAGTGGTGTTGCATGCCATGGTAGTTGCGGCCCTCCGATATGTCGATAATCCCGAGACTCGTCCTTCGATCCAGGAGGTAGAGCGGCGGGCCGTGCGGTCAAGGAATATTGTTATTCTAAACGCAATGGATCAACTTTCCGTTGAGAATTTACAAGCTCTAATAATTTTGGCATTTAATGATGTGAGCGCTCCTACCCCCCTTCTCAGACTCTGGGCCGTAGCGTGTCGCTAACGTGTCGAAGATTGGAAACGGTGATGCGTCAAAGGCTTGGTCAATTGTCGGATCTTTAACAAGAACAGTTGAGTACCTTCAACTAAGTATCGAGTCTGATCATCAAGACAAAGAGCCCCTTTTGAAGCCTTTGCCATCGATTCCTCCACCGCAAAACTGGACCGAAGAAGAAGAGCGACGTCGTGTCTTTTGGAATATATTCAACCTGGACAGGTGAGCTCACGATAGTGTTTCCTAGCCTGCAATTGAGGCTAATTTCTTCCATCTAGGTTTTGTTCCGTCACTACAGGGTAAGATCACAAGAGATGATTCGTCGAGCCTAAGCACTGTAGCTCACATTCCCAGGTGGAACACTAGCCTGACATCTGACGACGTTCACCGTAGACTCCCAGCCGACGGTGGCCTATGGCACAAAGAAGAGTCTGTCACTACTCCATTCTTCGGTATTTGGGACCGCTCAGCAGCCAAGATGGGCAATTCCATCGCCTTTTTGCCCGTCCACTATCCGAGCCCAGAACAATCAGCCGATGCACCACCGCAGACACCAGTCACCACTAGCTCTCATAAAGGACCAAACACGGTCGACATGACAACCGTCGGAGCATTTGCATACTGCATAGAGGCAACAGAAAGCCTCAGTAGGGTCACTACTTACTTCCTCCAACAAAAAATCAATTTCCAAGATAGAGGAGAAGTCTCCAGCTGGCTCACCAGGTTCAAAGAGCTAGATTTGCGTCTAGTACAGTAAGTTGCCCGGAACTCGAGCCCAATGTGACTATGCTGACCATGGCAAAAGTTGGAAAATGTTTTTGCCTCAGAAGTGGAAGGACTCCAACATCTCCCGCCAACCAGCTCTCATCAACATGGATCCCAATCTGACGCTGGCGCATGTGACTCACAACACATCTATGATCCTCCTCCACCAACGCATAGCATACCCAGAGTCTCGTTGGTCGAATATTGTAAAGTTGCCCAGCTTCTGTAGTGCAGAAACTTGCCAGGAAGCTGCTATTGAGACGACCACAATCACTCAGAAGTACCTGAAGTATACGCCCGAAAATAGTCCCGCAACCAGTCAGTTCGCATTCTGCGTCTTTATTAGTGCGAGAGTGCTACTGGGTAAGTTGACATAAAAGTCGAGAGTTGAAATTTACGCTGACAAGCACCAGTCCATTGGCGATACTACGATGCTGAGCTCGCTCATGAGTTCTGGATCCTTGTTGAAAGCATGGAGGAGATGGCCAAGCGATGGGTCGGCCCCATTCTCAGAGAGAAGCATGCTCAATGCCTCGCTGGGAAATACGCCGCGCAGCTTCGCGAGCTGCACCGTAAATGCGAAGCGGATCCTCAGTTTAATGTTGACGTGTTGGGATACTCCAGCGGCATCAGCGGTCAAGGATGCAGTTCTGCTGCCCAGACGCCGGATTTCAGCCACCAGCAGGGCAACGCTTTATTCGCCCAACATAACAACAGAATGGCGCCTCCTGCATCAAGTCCAATGGCGCCCAACCAGGCAACGACAGTATCGCAATCCAGGCCCCCGCCCATCTTCACAAGCCAGCAATCGCCAGGCCAGCTACGTCAGGGCTCGATGGTTGGACCCATGGGTTCGCCTATGCCGATGGCTGGCTACACACCTCGGGACCCTGATGCGCCTGATGAGCTCTCCGCCATCTCTCACATGCTAATGGACCAGCGGTTTATAGAGATGGACCGAATTATCAGCTTCGATGACATGATGTTCACAGCCCAGACGGCGAATAATGACAATGCATCTATGCCAGTCAATGGATGGGGCCAAGTCGATAATACGCGATTGGAATGAGAAGTCAGAAGAACAGCAGAAAAAAGCGATCAAGGTGGTACGATGTCTATTTACGATACCCCCGTTTTCACCGTTTATACTAGTTACACCAACCCCATCTTTAGTAGCCTGTTACCAAATTCAATCAAATAGTAATCGCCGTATACCAAACCGTGGTCCCAATATCGCTTGTGATCCCGGGTGTTGTGGTTCGCTGTCGCATTCTTCAAGATGGCGTCAAACGTCTTGCCCTCATCAACGTCCTTGGCGGAGATATCTCCGTTTCCAAAGACAAGCTTAGCCTTCTCCACAGACAACGAGAAATCCAGTGTGTCTTTGACGATCGTAATAGCCATGTCCCGAAACCTTGCGCTCTCTTCAGTCAAACCCTGTCCTGCCAAAGCCTGGGAAAGAACCAGCATGCCGTTGGCGGCTATGACACCTGCAGACGAGTCTCGGAGAGGGAAATCCTCGTTCTCAATTGGCGCGTCAAAGTCCCAGAGCGGAACGTAGCGACCCTTTGTCCTATTTTCACCCTCTACCGGGAACTCAACAGACTTTGGCGACGTCTCCAGTCTGAGGATGAAGTACTCTGCCAGTCCGCGAGCCACGTCCAGGAATTCCTTGTCTTTGGTCCACGTAAAGGTTTGCGCGTAGCCGAAAATGGCCCACGCCTGGCCTCTGGCCCACGTCGACTCGGCGGCATATCCCTGACCTGTGCGCCGCTCCTTGATCTCGCCGTTCTTGGGGTCGAAGTTAATGACATGGATTGTGCTGTACAACTTTCCCTTCACAAGACCCCTAGGGTCCTTCTCTGGTCGCAAATTTGACTTGATGAGTGTCTTCGCGTGTTTCGTGGCCGCGTCCCAGAGATAACTCTCTCCTGTGTGCGATGCGGCATAGTAGAGTAAATCAAGGTTGCACATCGAATCGATGATGACGAGGAAGTCATCCGTGAGGCTGGTGATCGTGACTCCGTGTTGAGTCAACGCGTCCCACGATCGAATTGCACCAACTGTAGAGTTGTAGCGCGTGTGCAGAGCTTTAGCAGCCGTAATGATAGACTCCAACGCCTGCCCCTCCTGCGCAACTTCCCATCGGACTCTCATCGAAGGCTGGATCATGAAAGACATATCGTGGGTATCTGTGCGTTTGGCTGTTGTGTGGAGCGGGTCTGACCACTCAGCGCCGAGTGACCAGAGTTTCGATAGCAAAGCTGCCTTCTCCTGTCCTCCAGGCATGGTCTGAGGGAACTTGACGAGTCTCTCTATGAGAGAGTAGATGTTTCCCGGGAAGAACCCGCACGTCCAGAAGGACGCCTCTCGCAGGATGTACTTGCCAGCGTCTGGTCCCGTCTGCAACACATACTCTGGGTAAGCCGTTGGAGGGTTCTATATGCCGTTAGAAAGAGATTCTTTGAACAATACAATGCCTTGACTAACATTACCAATCAGACCACTTGTAGCTGTTCTGAAAATCTTGGCTGTGATGTTTTCTTCATACAATCCACCAATTTGCTCCCTGATGGGTTTCGGTTGCCACATCTTACGTTTGAAGCCAGGAGCAGGCCGGCTGCCGGTTTCTGAGATACTAGTGTCGCTATCAGCACCAAGCTCTGTTGTGCTGTCGGACTCTACATAAGAAACATCCTTGACGGCTGTGAGTCCATCCCCAAGCGTCGAACCAGGTTCGGTAAGGTGGGCCATGTCGGTTTCTTGGTATAGTGTACCAAGACTTTCCAAGAGGTGACTTTGCAGAAATGGTCACTTACGATAGAGGGTACGATCTGAGACCACTGGGGCAGTCGGGGCTAGCTGCTTTAAATCGGGTTCCGCGTTGCAGCAAACCAAGATTAGGCGTAATGTTGTTACCAAGAGTGGATGAGGCACGGGTTACTCGGTCTGTTGTTCGGGACGAGATGTCATTCCTTTCGCAGCGGAAATGCGGCGAATTCAGCCCGGGCTTGGTTCGCTGATGGAAGCATCAGGACGAAAGGTCTGGTCGGAGCGTCATTCGGGCTGTGCTGTGGCAGTTTAACGGGGATATCTCGTCCGGACAATCACCCGATCCCCGACATAAGAATCTTGACAGGGTCCTTTAGTCGCCGCTTGCTCTACTAAGGTCCAGTTTCATGACTAGCTCGTCGTACTTCATACTAACCAAGAGACAGACACCTTTGTAGAAATCACTGCCTCTGTTGCTACATTACCACACTCCGTTATTCAAGTGCAGTTGTGTCACCCAACTGTTTAACTCGATATGGCCGTTTTCCACTTAGCTTAGTTATGTCCGAGATGAGCGGGGCGAGCAGAGTAAGCAGGGGCAAGCCAACATGGTGCATAAGTAGGGGTTATCTACTTCTCGGCACCGTTTCCGACGGCTATGGGATGCAGCTCTCCGGTTGGCTCACCTGATCATCCAATTCAACTGGTGTGCGTTTCAGCAGAAAAGAACACGCCCCAGTTTTCGATAACAAGACAGGCTTGTAGTAATCTGGGTCGGTTTCTTCGAGAAAACGGGTCTAGATCAGCTTGATCTGCTACTGAGTAAAGACAACGGGTAGCAGCTAGTTGCCGCCCACTACCTCCCTATGGATCCAGTTGCAGCCTTTGCATTTGCGCAAGTCGCGGCAACTAATTATTGTGGCCGCCGCAACTGCAGGTAGCCAAATCTACCTCCACAGATCACTGGCGGATACCAACATTATTGCCCAGAATTCCAATTCGACTTCCGCTGACGTCTAATATCCAGTGTTGATAGCCACTTTCCCTCATACAGAACGGAGATTGATGAACAAACAATTCATAGTTTATGACAGCTTGAGGTTGCCGTACAATCACATACCTCAATTCTTACCGCCTCTTCTGCTCAAGTTCCCAACAACCCCGCACCGTCCCCTCCTCCCAAGTCTTTTATGCTCTGACCGGCACCAGTATTGCGCACGAGGCCATCCTCAGCACGGTTGAAAAACAAAAGATAATGGTGTCCCGAAAAGAAATCTTTAGGTCTTGCAAAAACATCTTCAAAGAGCATCAGACATTCAAATCAATTCGTCGATATTGGCCGCATGCCATCCATCAACTTGGTGCCGCTAAGTCATCAAGAGACAGGCTACTGAATCCGGGGTCTTCTGGAGATCTCTGAATGACCGTTCCACATCTCACCTACCTCATTCCACCGGACCACCACAGCAAGAAACATGATGTTGGTATCTAGGCCTTGCGAAAAACTAGTAGTCGTGTCGGCACCATTGAAGAAGTTAATTCACAGGTTATCAACGGCATTCCATCATTAGCTTTGCCCTAAATTAGATAGAAGAGCCTCTGGTATGGAAGGACTTGCCACACCTGGTGGATCACTTATTGACTAAGGGGTTTGGTAGAACGACCTCTCATTCAATATCCAACAATACATGATTATGCTAACACTCCGGCAAATCCCACCGAGCTAGACGAAAGAGCTCCCAAAACGTGGCGGTATGGAAGAGTCTCAATTCTCTTACTGTTAGGCTCACGGCAGAGAATTGAACTCCTTGATTGGATTTTCCTCTTTGGTAACTTCAGGGCGCCCTTGGTGGGTCGCTATATAAGGGTTACTCATCATGAGTCTAGGCTCTGGGTAGCGACTGTGCGGGTTGTGTGTTATGGCGACTTGGGATTTGAGGACCTTAACTCTCCAGACCACGCGACGACACAGTCGGAGAGGCAACATCGGAACAAGGCCAGAGCAAACTACATCTTCGGAAGAAAAGGCTTTCTCCACCGCATAAGAACATGGAAAGACTAGGATTTAATGCTGTTTTCACCGACAGAATAAAGCAGGTGGCTCAAAAGATGAAGAAATTTGAAGAGAGAAGGGCTTATATTTCATATATCCCACCCACCCCGCATTTGAACCACCATCATCACCACCATCACCATCACTATCGCCAATTATTCCTCAACTCTACCACCTACCCAGATACAGCTCTCTGCCTCACTAGGGTTTTCAGATACGCTGGA
>LFIW01000283.1:0-30549 GCA_001625285.1 Colletotrichum incanum
AGTTCTCTTTATTATAAGTAACTTATCCTAATTAATTTAAGTAGGCTATATAAGCCTAAATAACTATAAAGCCTAAGTTTTGATTAAATATTTAACTACTTTTCTAAGTAACTATAGAATTCTTTTATGTTAAAAAGAATCCTAAGTAGTTTTAGTACTAAATACAACGTTAATAATTACTGCTTATTACCTATAAGATTCCTCTTTAATTATCCTTAAAAAGAGGTATACTATATAGTATTAATAAATAATAATACAGAACTATAACCCTTACTTCTTAAAATATTATAAGTACTTAGCTAAAAAAAAAGAAAGTAATTAGCGAGAATAGGGCTAATTAGAAAAAACCATGTACTTTAAAAACCTAAGCCTAGTATAAACCTTTTAAAATAAAATTAAGTTAAACTACTAAAGTAAATAAAAGTATTATACTAGTAACTACTTATAAAAAGACTAAGAATAAGATTCTTTATAAGAATTCTTATCTTATCTAATTGTATCTTTATACCTAATAACTATATAAACTTACTATATCTATATTTAGGTCAAGTAGATTAGGAGCTTTATAACCGTATATAAGTTGCCTATATATAAGATATACTTATAAAAATAAAGGCAGTCTAGAAAAGACTAGCTAAGAATCAGGTTAACCCTAGATTCCAGAAAAACAACTCCTAGATTCTGAATAAGATATCCTTATTAGATAATTATGTTACCAATAAGATATTAAGGAAAAGATATAAACCTAAGATATTCCCACCTTATAGAGAGACATAACTAGAATTAAAAAAATTATTAACATAATAACCTTATCTTTCTACCTCTATCCTTGACTAAGTCTCTTTACTTCCTTGTGACTATCTAACAATATTAACAATATATTCTAAGTAAAACTTAACTATACTAAGGCTAAAAAGGCTAATTTCTTTAATAATCTAACTAAGGTAGTAACTAATTACTACTATAGTCTCTTAAAGAAAAAGACCCTGCTAAAGAACAAAGTAAACTACTATTAAATAACTTAAGTAATAGTTAAATAAGTTTATCTAGTTTTATAGTAAAATATATTAAATAGTTTAAACTACTAAAAATATTTAATAATAGTAAAAATAGCTACCTGAACGGTATAATAAGTATTAAAACTAGTATATACCGCTATATAAAACCTTTAGATAATATATAAGAATGTTACTAGCTTATACCTAAGTAATACCCTTATATCTTTATTTCTATCTTAAGAAACTTACTAATAATTAGTACGTTAGTAATTTAAACAAAGACGTTAAAGATAAATTATAAGACCTTAGTACCGGTTTAGACTTATAGAAAAAGCTACTTATAGAAGGGTTTCAGATCCTAAAAGTAATAATAAGAAGGAAACTATTAAAACTTTAGTATACTCTTAAGGACGTTAAAAATTACGTTAATATTAAATATTTTATAGCTTAAGGTAAAAAACTTACCTATATAGTATAAGAACTAAAAAAGAGATATCTTATGTTAGTTTATAATAAAATAAATTTTAACCTTATAGCTAGACTACTATAACCTAAAAGGGATATATCGTAAACTAGATAGTTATAGTACCTTACGTCCTACTAAGACGGTTAAAGGTAAAACGTAAAATATAAAGGATAAAGGTATTTGGTATTATTAAAATCGTCTTAAAAGTTTAAGATATTATCCTTTAAGTTAATAGTAAAAAAGAAATCCTAGAGAATAAAACTAAATTAAATATATAGCTACTAAAGCTAAAGATATACTATAAAAGATATATAAAGTACTAAAAAAATAAAAAAGATTAATATAGTATATAATAATCCTAAGTCTAAAGTAAGTAACTTAAGGGAACCTATAGTAAAAACTCTATAGAACTAATAAAAAAACTAATAAGATAAAAAACTAATATAAGATACTTATTTCTTATAGTTAGTATATTAATATATTTAATAAGGAAGTTTAAACTACTAAAAAGACTATATAGACAAACATAAAAATTTAAAATAATAATAGAATAATTAACCTTACTATATATATATTAGACTAAGGTTATGTTACTATTAATTTATATTATAGAAAACAATTAGAAACTAGTCTAAGTAGTTTAAAAGGTTAAAAGGATATAGTAATAGCTTTAGAGTTAATAAATTTAATCTTAGACTAAGGAATTAACTAAGATTTCTAATAAATTCTAAAGTATAAAGATAACCTTCTCCTTTTAACCTCTTACGTAGAATATATAGAATAACTACTATTGAAAAAAGTACTAAGTAAAACATACTTTTTTTTACTAAAATATAATTAAACGGCCTTAGGGAAACAGCCTAGTATAAAGTCTTCCTTAGTAAAGTAATAAATAATATTAAATTTTTTATAATTTTATAAATATAAAAATCTAAATAAAACTAGGACTAGACCCTAACGATTTTACTAAGGTACATATAGACTTAGGAGTAACCTAATACGTAATTCGTAAGGATTTATTAGATAAAATCCTAAATTATACATTAGATACTACTATAAAAATAAGCCTATAAGGGGTTAGAAAATCTCTAACGCTAGGATAGGCTACTTTCTTACTAAGATATATAGGAAAATTAATAGCTAGAATTATAAAACTATTCTCTATCTTTAAGGATAGGCAGTAAAAATACTACCTATAGAAATTTTAATTAGGTAGGAATTTAATATTATTAATAAAGTAGATATCTTAAATTCTAAAGACGTAATTTAAGTTAGATTATATAAAGGAATATAGATTCTAGTAAGTATATATACTAAATATCTACTAGTGTAACACCTTAGTAACAGTATAAAAACTACTATAATTTTACCAAGATCTTAGGTTTTAATTTAGATAAACTATATAACTAGATTAAAATAAGTTTACTTTTATTCCGGCCTATATAAGGAAGTAAAATAAATTTAATTATAGGTCTAGCTTTAGTTATTACTGTTACTAAGGACTTATTAAAACTATTAAAAATGTAAAAATGCTAGTATATAGGAGTTATTCTACTATTTTAGTATAACTTTACTTTTTTATAAAGGTATTCCTAACGTATAAAGTAAGTAAATCGCTAGGTTAAGCTAAAGATATATTTTAGGAACGAATTACCTTAGACCTAGAGATTGCTATTAAATAGGACAGGATAGTTAAATTAATTATAACTAAAAAAGGGGTTACTATTTATAACTATAAAAAGCGTTTATGAAGAAATGAAGTAAACAGTCTTAGATATTCTTAACCTATAGGAATGAATAGGTTATATAAAAATATACCTAAATAAAGAAATCATTATTTCTTTTATTTAAAATTAATACAAATATTCTCTTAGCTAGTAACTATATCTAGCTAATATAAAAAACTTCAAACTTTCTTAGTAAAATAATAGATAGTATATAAAATATTAACTAGCTTAAATAGGTTACTAAACTAACTCCTTCTAGTAATTTAGTATTTATTATCTCGTATACCGTTAATAGTAAACCTAAGGGATAAATAGTTATAGATCTATACGTATTAAACTAAGTGATTATTTAAGATATATACCTTATAGCTTTATAATTAAAGGTAATCTAAAAAATTGATTAAAAAGTTATTACTATTATTAACGATTATATATTCTTTTATAAGTTCTTAGTATAAATAGACTATTAAGAAAGGCTTACTATTAATAGCTACTAAGGTTAAAAAAAGGTAAGTATAGCTTTTATAGGTTTTAAGAATCTACCTGCTTACGTTTAGCGGTATATAGATAATTTACTTTCGAAATATAAGAATTTCGCCTAGGTATTTATTAATAATATCGTAATAGCGTTAGATACGCCTTATAAATATAAGAACTATCTAGAACTATCTTTAAGCTATTTTCTAGTTATTTAACTAAAAAAACCTTACGTTAGCCTTTATTAAGTTATTTATTAGGTTCTTATTAGTATAACCTCTAGGATTTAAGGTTAACGCCTGGGAATTAAGTAATAGAAAAGACTGTACTTAAGCTTTAAAGTAAATTTAATTTCTAGCTAATCTAACCGCCTTACAGATATAGATAGGTTTTACTAGTTAACTACCTTAGGTATCTTATTTCCTAATATACTATAACAATATAACTATTTTAGGCCTTAAACACTACCTTACTGATAAAGGCCTAGTTATAAGGAAGTCTTAAAGAAGTAAGACAAAAGTATTTTAATAAAAATATAGGAATTTTACTAATAAAATAATAAATAGACAGCTTTAATAACGTTAAGTAAGTATTAACAAAAGACATAGCGTTATTTTACTATAACCTAAATAAAACATTATTTATCTAGCTAAATACTTCTTATAACAACGGCTTTAAAACACTCTTATTCTATCTTAAGGAAGAAACTAAGTAGTCCCTAGGAAAACCTATTATATAAATAAGTATCTAACCTGTTATATATCTTAGTAAGGTATTAAGCTCTATAGAAAAAAAGTACTAAGTGACTAAGCTTAAAGTAGCCTACTTAGTCTACGTTATAAGAAAAACCTATATAATAGTAACGTTAACCTAAGTAAATCTAATAATTATTCTAACTAATTACGCCTTAACCCATAGGGCTATATAATAAAATACTTTCTTTACTACTAATAGATAATGAGTAAATCTATAGCTAGTTCTTCCTATAAAGTATTTATTATAGTTTAACTTATATTATGTCTATATCTTAGGTGCTTATAACGTAGTAGTAAATATACTTTTCTAGCTACGTAATAGAGAAAAGCCTATATTAGAAGTTTATAGAGAATTAAATAAAATCTTAGAAAAAGATATAATATATTTATTAATAGAAGTTAGTATAAATAACTAAGTATGTTAAAATATCTATAAGTAATATGAGTATAACCTAAAGTCTTAAATAATCTAGAACTAGCTATAAAGCCCTTAAAAAGGATTTAAGCTTCCGTTTAAAGTTAACTATAAGCTTTTTTACTTTATAAAACATATAGGTAAAAAAAAACTATATGTTCCTAAGAAGCAGGCTTAAATCTCTATTACAATAGTCTATAATAAGAATTACTACTAAGGAGATAAAAAAGTATAGTATAAACTTTAGGATAAGTTCTTTATCCTTAAGCTTATATAGAAAATATAAATATACTATAAATACTACCTAGTTTATAGCCTGCTAAGGAAAGAAAGATAACCGCCTATTAAAGCTCTATAACTAATCTTTATACTACTAATACCCTTTTATATAATTATAACAGACTCTAATAAAAGACTACTAAAAGTCTTTTTAGGTAATATACTATAGAAAATTAAAGATTTTCTACTATATAAATTACTTTTTATAGTATTAAATAAGTTTACTAAATCTATTATACTAATACTAAGATACTTAGTATATACTTCTAGTAGTTAGGTAATAATTTTACTTTAGTTCCTATAACTTTATAACTAAGAGATACTAAAAAGTATTATCTCTAACTAAGATTAAAATTTCTTTCTAACTTCTAGTAAATATTATATAAAAAACTAGTATAAATTAAAATTATTAATAGCCTATTATCTATAGATAGATAGGTTATTAAAAAGAAAAAACTAAACTATAGAAATAGTAATATAAGTATTTACGTTTACTTTTCTAAATAAAAAATAAACTAAAGTAATAATTAGTCTTTAGGTAGAACTTAATAACGCCTACTTAGAGAAAATAAGGATCTTACTAAATAAAGTACTATATAGTCTAAAAACTAATAAACCACTAGACCTTATGAATAGTAATAACACCAAAATATATTATAATATACTTTAAAAGGAAGTAGAATCCTTAATTATAGCGGTATAAATATATATAAAAAAGGGTTTTAATTACTATTACTAATATTCTGTTTACTTTAGGAGATTTTATATATTTATAACTTAGAAAAGGGTATCAACTACTAAGAAACCTTTCCCTAAAAGCGTTAGTATAGTATAATATGCTAATAAAAATACTTAAAAAAGTAAGAAAACTAGTATATAAATTAAAGTACTACTAATAATTAATATTTATCCTATAATATTTATAGCGTATTTTATCCTAGCTATAGATCTATAGTTAGACCTGTATAAATAAACATTAGTCTTAGTAGGTCTAATAAAAATAGATAACCCTTAGAGAGTAAAATAAAGGGATAAGCATTAGTATTATAAGGTAGAACGGATTCTAAGGAAAAAGATTACTTTATAAGGTAAGAGAAGACCGTAAACTTAGTACCTAATTAAATAGAAAGGATATCTAAGTATATAAAATACTTAGATAAACGTAAACGTAATAAAATTAAAAGAAATAATTCAGAAGTTTAAAAGAAACCGCTCGGAATTAATTAAGGAAAGAGAGTTAATTTAAAAGAAAAAAGAACTATTATTAAGGCAGTATCTATAGCTAAATCCTAAAAAAATTACTGTTAAATTGTAACAGGCTACGCCTGAGATAGGCCTTACTAGATTTTACGGCCGGGACCTTACCCGCAGACCAACCTTAGATATACCTACTATAGAACCTATGACGCTAATAACCTAATAGTTAGTGCGGCGCTACCCTAATCAGACCGACGGCTAGGGGAGAGATATACAGTTTTTTCCTTCTAATCCTTATCTAAGAATACTTATAGTAGTCGCTATAGCCTGTTATAAATACATACGCCTTAAACCGTTATATTATCCTTAGATTATAAAACTTTAGGATCCTTTATACTAAACGGACGGTCCGTCTAGTAAGGATAGCCGGATCTACGTAATTAAGAATATAAAGGCCTTTCTCTAGAAGGAGCAATCTAGTAGACGCTAAAGGATAGAGACTTATAGCTTAGTTAAAAAGGGAATTAAAACAGGACTAACTAGGAGTATCCTACTTAGTCTAAGTAAAATTATACTGTAATTATAAAATAAAAAGAAAGACTAAAAGAGCCTTAAAGAATATAAAGTATTATAGAAGCTATTATTATAAAAGGCAATATAAATACTAAGCTATCTAAGAACCTATAGTAGTCAGTATAGCTAATTAGTTAGCTAGCCGCCTAATTATAAGACCTATAGACCACCTAAGCGGCTAAATAAGAGGCCTATAGAAAGTAAATTTAACTACTATAATAGGCCCTAGCTACGACTAGGCACCTAATAACGACCCTAAATAAGACCCTTATAACGTCTATAGCCCTACTTCCCCTTAATTAGACCTAAACGTTACCTTTAAAATAAATAAGATACTAAATCCTTAATTTACTAAAGTTTAATAGATTATATAAGAAGATTTAATAATAATACCTTAAGATAATAAGGAAAATATCGGAAAATAGGAAAGCCTTTAGTTCAAAATTAGTTATATTTACTTATATTTATTTTAGACTCAATAATATAGTATAAGCTATAATAAGCGCTTTTTACTCTTAAGAAAAAGCTAATAGGTCTAAGGACCTTAACTAGTTTATAAACTATCTAAAAAGCTACTATCAAGACCTTAACACTAAGGCTAAGGCTTTTAACTAATTATAAACTATACGATAGAAAGAAACTAAAAGCTTTACTTACTTTTTTTTTAAATTTAAAAAGGAATTATTAAAACAAAGAAAAAAATACTAAGTATATAGTATTAAGATTAAACACCTTAAAAAGACCTTAAATATAATACTATAGAACCCCTTAATTAGCGTAGTTAATAAACTAATAACTTATACTGCTTATCCCTAGATACTCTTAATAATATGTTTAAAACTAAATAGTTAATCTTATTAGTTTTATTAAAAACACTAGTATAAAAAACTACTAACCCTTAATTAGGTAAAGCCTAAGTCTTTTATAAGAACTAAAAATAATAACATAGACTTAGAACCTATAAAGGTTAATAAGGCTTAGGCCCTTAGGAAACAGAGACCTAAAGGACGCTATAAAAAGAACTTTAAGGTAAAGGACCGTATTTACTACGCCTATAAAGAAAAAGGTATTTCTAATATAACTACTCTAAGGAGTAAGACCCTTAAAAAATAAAAGTTAAGAAGTTAAAACCTAAGCTAAAGACTTAAAGCAGTTTAAAGGAACTAAGTAAAACTAAGTCTAATTAAACCTTAGAGGACTTGGGAAAAAGTAACTCCTAATAAAAAGCGTTATTAAGAGAAAGAAGTAAGAGAAAAGTAGTAAAGTATTAAGAAGAGTATAAATAGTAAGCCTATTTACGTTAATATAAGAATTATTAATATCTATTATACTTATACCTTAGTAAATAATAAGTGCCTTACTTATGTTATTATTAGTAATACTTACGCTAAGAAACTTTACTTACTATATATTATAATACTACTAAGAGCCCTTGAATAAGTAAACATTATAATACCTAAGGCTTTAGATACTATTACGTACGTTAGTATTAATATTAATAGGTATAAGAGATAATTATTATTATTTTATATTATTGTAAGACTAATAGAAATAGGGTAATAAAGAGGTAGGTTAAAAGGTGGCTTTATTAAATAGTTAATTAGATTGTTGTAATTATTGTTGTTATTGTTAATCTTGATAATAATAAAACTTACCCTTAGGTAGGAAAAAGGGCTTCCTTATATAATAAAATTCCCTTAGACGTAAGAAATACTCTACTAGGGAATTTATACTTAGTTTAACTTAGAGACCTTCTTAAAACCGGTATTTAGGTAGTCCGGTTTTATTTTAACCTTATTTTTACGGTCATCTTAGATCCGGTTTTATCTTTAACCTTATTTAATAACCGTCTTCTTTTTAAGTGTTTTAACGGTTGTTTTGTTTTTAGTCCTTTTTAGATTTTTTAAGTATAACCTATTATAGCAATATTACCTATCATAATAATAATACCTATTTAAGTTAATTATATTTAATAATAAGTATTTACTTTCTTTTATATCTTATAAAGTACTAGTAAGGGCTTTAGCTATTACTTCCAAAGAGATCTTTAATGTAGGCTTTAATATAACGTTTTTTAATAGCCTATTCGTAATTACTAAAAGGTTTTATTTTTATTTTTTATTATAGGTAAATTAGTAATAAAGTCTAGTAATATCTCTACCTAGAATTATTTAAGTATTAGTAAGGGTTTAAGAAGTCCTTTATACTTCTCTCTTTAGATATTACCTTATCTATAAACGTTATAGTTATAGGTAAATTATCTAACGTCTTAAGATAGTCTTAGCTAATAGAACGTACGGCTAATTAAGGACTTAAGGACGTCTTTACCTACATATCCTAATAATATAGAACTATAGAAATTCTAAATTAGTTATATTTATAACAGCTTTTAATTTAGGACCTATATCCTGTTTTTTCAGTATAGGTAGTACTTTCTATTAACTAAGTACTTAGATAGTATAATAAGAATCTCTTACGTAAAAGATAGCTACTTAGCTCTTTATTATATAGCGTCCTTAATTAGGTAATACCTATTATTATTTTTTAATTTAATATTCTATAGGATTTATAAGGGTTTATTCTTAAAAAGATTAACTAGTAATTTAGTTTACTTAGGTTACTTATTATTTTTACTATCAGTATTCCCCCCCTATATAAATCTAGCTTTAATAGTTATTTTAGCTTAATTAAGGCGGTATATTACGGTACGATTTACGTAAAGGCTTTTTTATCTTTTTTTTAATAGCTAAAATTCTTATTTCTTTAGCCTATCGTCTTTTTCTCTTAAGGGTATATCCTACTCCTTTCTTAATAGTATATTAAGGGTAGTAGCTACTTTTTTAGGCCTATACTAAATAAGAAAGTTATAATTAAATAGTATTTCTACCTATCTAACTTAACGCTTAGTTAACTATCGTTTTATAGTAAAGTACGTAAGATTAAAGTGATTAGTCACTACTATAAATCCCATAACGCTTTAGAGTTTTACGTCTTAGTATTTAGGGCACCTAACTATAGTAAGTAATTCCTTATTATATATAAGATTGTTATATTTAGCTAGTAGGTTCTTCTTTAAAAAGAACGCTATAGGTCGTAATAGGCCTTTATTATCAAATTAAAATAAGGTCTTTTTTATTATATAACCTAAGGAGTCTGTCTTTAGTACTATTTTTCTCTTAAGGTCCTAATACGTTAGTATAAGTATACTAATTAGGTATGCCTTAAGGTTCTTAAAGGCGTCTTAGTATTCTTTACTTTATATAAAAGGAATGTCTTTCTTAGTAAGGGCTATAAGCGGTCTTACTATTACTAAAAATTAAGGAATAAACTATAAATAATAGTTCATAAATCTTATAAAGGCTCATTATACTCCTTTTACTGATTAGGGTGTTTCCTATAGTTAGATAGCCTTAACCTTCTTTAGGTCGACCTTTAGGCCTCTCTTTATCTTTATAACAAAACTAAGGTACTTTATACTTTTTACTTTAAAGTTATATTTATTAATATTAGTCTATAATCTAGTCTCTTATAACCTGATTAAAACTTACGTAACCTTATTTTAGTAGTCTATAAGGGAGCCACTTAAGTAGATTAAGATATTATTAATATAGGCAGAATGGAATTAATTAAGATCATCTCTAAGGGTATAGTTAATATATTATTAAAAGGTAACTATGGCTCTTATTAGCCTAAATAGCGTAACTGTTTACTTATATAGTCTGTACTAGGTTAAAAAGGTGGCTTTTAACTTCTTTCTTACTTTTATTTTAATTTTATAAGATATTATAATAACGTTTAGCTTTATTAACTACTTAGCTTAAGATATAGCCTAAAGCGTCTTACTAATTAGGGGAAGTAAGTATTAGTCTTTTTTTATAATTGCGTTTAGTCCTTTATAATCTATACAGAATTATAGGCCTCTACCTAGCTTTTTAAAAAATAGTATAAGGGTAGACGCTAAAGAACTACTTGCTTTAATAAATCCCTTATCTAAAAAGTCTATAAGGGTTTTCTGTAGTATAATTAACTCCTCCTTAGATATACTATATGGTGGCCCTTATAGGGCTTAATATTTCTAACTGTCCTTATCTTTTTTTAAATAGGATCTTATAATTTATTTCTTTTTAATATAGTAGAAGCTTTTTAGCCTAATCATAGTTAAAGACTAAAAGAAACTAATAATAGTGTTTAAGGAGCTTATCTTTTAGGTTAGTCTTTTTTTTAAGGGCTAGGCTTTTTTAATATATATAATACTTACAGTAAACACATGTATACTTATATCTTTAGTAGATTTTCTTTATCTCTTACGCCTAATTAAGGCCGTAAATACTAATTCTATCTGTTTCTGTAAGGGGAATTAAGGGTTTTCTTATTTAAGTTTCCTTTCCTTACTAGTACAGTCTGTTACCTTTATATATAAGGAGTTAGTTATAAGATAAATAACTACGTTATTATTCTTTATTTATAATTACCTTAGGATTACGTCATCGTTTTAATTAAGGATAATTATAAGATAATTAAGGATAATTATAAGATAATTAAGGATAATTATAAGATAATTAAGGATAATTATAAGATATAAAAGAAAGTAAATACTTATTATTAAATATAATTAACTTAAATAGGTATTATTATTATGATAGGTAATATTGCTATAATAGGTTATACTTAAAAAATCTAAAAAGGACTAAAAACAAAACAACCGTTAAAACACTTAAAAAGAAGACGATTATTAAATAAGGTTAAAGATAAAACCGGATCTAAGATGACCGTAAAAATAAGGTTAAAATAAAACCGGACTACCTAAATACCGGTTTTAAGAAGGTCTCTAAGTTAAACTAAGTATAAATTCCCTAGTAGAGTATTTCTTACGTCTAAGGGAATTTTATTATATAAGGAAGCCCTTTTTCCTACCTAAGGGTAAGTTTTATTATTATCAAGATTAACAATAACAACAATAATTACAACAATCTAATTAACTATTTAATAAAGCCACCTTTTAACCTACCTCTTTATTACCCTATTTCTATTAGTCTTACAATAAATATTACTTTCCCTCTTCGTATATAAATAGCTAATTTCCCCTAGATTATTACGTCTACCTAAGTAAAAATAAATAGACTATAAATAAGATTAGCCTAAATCAGTTAAAATATTTTAATAAGTATATAAAGTCTTATATAAAAGGTAGTTTTTATCTTTTAATGTTTAACAGCTATAATAGCTATAAACTTACTAACTTTACTAATTACTATAAGGAATAAAATATTACTACTTTTTATATGCCTTTTTATTTATTATATAAGCTTTAGCCTCTTAGTATTAGCTACTTAAGCTTACTAAAGGCTTTATATAGTAAGAATATTCCAAAAAATATATTTATACAATACGTATATTACTAAGGATATTCCTTTTTATATTTAGTATAGCTTTTTTTAGTTTAGTAAGTAAAATAAACGTATTAGTAGGTTTCTAACAGGCTAGCCTTATACCTTTTAACCCTAAAGTTATTATTTTCTACTTAGATTTTAAGCTAAAATCGCTAGCACTATCTAACCTACGGCTAAGTAGCTAGGGCTTTTAGGACCTAAAGATACTAATTATAGTACGTAAGGCCGTATAAAGCTTTACTTTACTTAAAAAAAGGACTAATTAATATTAAGATAGCTTACTAATACTATTATATAAAGTAGTTAACTTATTAGCTAAAGGTATTAGTAAGTTAGTATATAGGTTAGCTCTTCTTAAAGCTAAGAACTACAGGCTTTATATAGTAAATAAGGTATTAAGTAAGCACTAGAGGTTAACAAAAAACTAACTACGTCTTAGAGGGTTACTTAATACAGCTAAAGCTAAGGCGACTTAGGTAGAAAAGGGAATTATAAATACTAAAGGTAGAAATATACCTTATTAATTAGTATAGTTTAACTAAAAGTCTCTAGATTACTTCCTATAAGTTATTAGTAAAACTATTAAATTATACCTTTTTTTATTCCTTAATACTATTCTTTATTAATTAATTCTTTATATATTCTTTGTTTAATTTTAATCTTTAATATTAAATTTAGTTCTTATTATTAAGAATAATCTTTATAACTTTCTTAGTTATAAGCGGTTTACTTATAGTATCCTTTAATTTCTTTTAGTCTTTTATAGGAATAATAAGCTTTTTTTATTTACTTATCCCCAAACTTTTTTAGTAAGCTTCTTATACTCTTAGTTAGTAGTTTAGTAAATAGTAATTAAGCCCCGAGTCTTAAGATAAAAGTATAATACTAATATTAGTAGTAGTTTTTAGGTGATTATTACTTTTATATCTTTTTTTTTTTAGGTTCTTAGCGTTTATCAGACGTATTATAAAACATTTTAATGTCTTTATTTAAGGTTTTCTGTATCTTAAAAACTAAACCATTAATTCTAAGAATCTTTAGTAAACCCTTAATTAATACTTAAGTAGCTATATGTTAGGTTAGTTCTTAAATTCTTTAAAATCTATTAGGCTAACCTATTAGCTAAGACTAAGTAAATAATAATAAACTAACCGTTTTAGTATAGTCAAATATAAGGCTTACTACTTTTATTAATAATAACTAGGTCGTTAGTAGTAATCTAGCTAATATAGTCTTTTATAATAAGCTAAGTAAACTAGTATTTATCCTAAAGTATAGATTCTTAGGAAGAAAATATTTATTATTTACTAATAGGTTATAATTTATAAGCTATAAAGATTTACTGCTTTTATTGAGTAGTATTTATAAGAATTAATAAGGAAATCTCTTTTTTATCCTTACTATTTATAATAGCTTTAACTCAGGTATTAAGGTCACTTTTTAAAAGAGATTTGCTAGTAGTTTAATTAATAAATACTTTAAGAACTATAGACAGGTATATTAGGCGTAAGATTATAAAACTATCTTATAATCTTTAAGGCCTACTTATTAGAGAATCTATAGATATTTAACTATATAAAAAGTAGGTAAATACTATAATCAGTATTTAAAGCTAAGTTAACTTACTTACTATTAAAAAATAATTATTAATAATAAAAAAAGTATTAGGCCTATTACTTATATTCTTACTAGTAAGTCGCTAGGGAATTAGCTTCGTAGTACTAATAAAGCCGCTAAAAAGAGTTTACAGCTAATTATTAGGTATAATTAGTAATAAAAGCTTATTATCTCTAAGGTTCAAGTTATTAAGATTCTTAGTAATTTTACTAATTTTACTATGTAAAGCAGCTAGGCTAAAACGCTAAAATAATTAAGTTTAATATACTAAAACGGCTTAGTATTAGTTTTTGTAGTTAAGGGCTGCTAATAATATATAGTAAAAACTTTATAAGTATACTTAGAATCCTTAGTAAAAGTAACGGTTTTTCCTAAGTAAAAAATAACCTTCTTAAAAAACTTAGACTTAACATTATTAATGTCTAGGTTATAACGTATAAGTAAGTAGGCTAAATAAGTAAGTAAGCTATAAAACCGCTCTAACGTAACTATCCGACCTTTTCCTTTTATTCCTTTATAAAGAAAGATATAATGAACTAGTAATAAGGCTTAACTACAGCTAGCTATCTAAGCTTATTAAAAAGACCTAGAAATTAGTGTCCAGGTAATAGTAAAGATATACTAAGTTAGTCTTATTATATTAACGTACTAACTTAATAGTATACTATTATAACGTAATCCTATAATAAACTTATAGAATTTAACGTTACTAAAAGAGATTACTTAATTAGATTATTAACTTAAACGCCTAATTATTTCCTCCCTAGCTAAGTAGTATGAAAGAAATAGCTAATTAACTACTTACTAACCATAACACGTTCTAAGTTAGAAAGCACTAGGCTTTAAACTTTATTAAATAATAACTATAGCTTTAGATACGTTTTTTTAATAAATTTAACTATAAGAGAGCTTAATATAAAGATCTAAATACTATTTATAGCTAGTTTACCTTTATAAAGAACAAAATTATAAAACCTACTATTTAAGAATATAATATCTATAACTTTAAGAAGACTAGCTTTATAATAGGCTAAAATATCTTTAAAATAGTTATCATTAGTACTAAAAAATTTTGAATATAGAATAGTATAACTTAGTAATTAAAAATAAGTTGTAGTTATTTAAGATAATACTTTACTAGGCTATAGCGTCCTACTATATATTACTATTATAGGCTAATATTATTTCTTAGCTTAGTACACTAAATCAGATCTCCTATATAAATAAGCTATTACAAAGTCTAAAAATAGTTAGATAATAAATAAGGGAGGCTCAAATTAGGTTTAATAATTTAATTATGATATAAAACGACTTTTAAAAAGCCTATACTACCTTTTTACTATTAATAAGTATAAAAGCTATTACTTTATATAATTTAAGATTATGTATTAAAGAATAATATTATTATACTTTATATACTATTTTTTTACTTACTTTAGCCTTTAAACATAAGGTGTTTTAGGCTTTTTAAGTTAGTATATAGTTAGTAAGTTAAAAATAAGATATAGTAACGTAATACCTATATTTTAAAGAAAAACTTTCTTTTTATATTTTATAAGGCCTTTATATAAACTTTTATAAGTAAGAAGATTTAGGGAGGCTGTAGAGGGTTAAAACTTATACTTTTATATATAAAAAGTATATTATTTAAGCTAGATATTAAATTTTATACTCTATCGCTTTTAGGATTAATCCTAATAATACTACTACTATAAGTTTTTTAGACACAAAATAACCTAACTAAAGTATCTTTATAATTTAAACGTATTAAGAATTAAATCTTATGCTATTAGAAGAGTTCCCTAACTTTTATTATTAAAGCTATAAAGTATTTATTAAAAGGAGCATATAGGTTTATGTGTTAAATTACCCTTTTAAGGTCTAGGAATTAGATCCTTTATCAAAAGAATAACCTACTTAGCTAGCATTAGAGAGCTAAAAGAAACACGCCTTAGAAAAATAGGCAGCCTTACTATAGCTAAGACAGCGGATATTTAATTATAAGGAGAGGTAATAGTATAGGTTTATAAGGGAACGCGTTAGAGTAGCAGTCGTAGACTACAGACGAAAATAGGTTAATAGTAATATAGTATTTATAGAAACATAGGATATAATGCCTAAACATATTAGTTTAACAAAGAATTATCTAGTAAGATAGAATCTAAGTAGTTTTAATTAATTTATTATTCTTAATATCAATTTATAGTAATTTCTATTATATAACTCTAGATATGTAGCCTACTTACCTATCTGGCCTTCTTACTTATTATGTACGTTAAACTTACTAATAAAATCACTTTATAATAACGTACTCGCATAGCGAGTGGGCCAACATAGCGAGTGGGCCACTTTTCTAACTTTCTACCTCTTTAACCTTTACACTAACTTTCCTCTACGTACGAACATGCCATCCTCCTTAATTGAAAGTCGTATTATCCTTGCTATTTAGGCTATCGAAAAAGACCTAAAGATGTGTGTACGAAAAGCAGCCTGAACCTTTAAGGTCCCTTAAACGATAATCTAAAACTAACGCGCCGGACGCGTCGTACGACCCAAAAGACGACCAAATTTAATAAAGATAACTATAATAAAAAAGGAGGTAATTCTTAAATAAGTTATTAACCTAATTAATTAAGGGTTCCCTCTATAATAAAAAGACGTATAAGAAATAGGTAACTAACTCCTAAACGCGTATAACAGGACGCGTATAGGACCCTAATAAGTAGAGAACTTTATATAATACGTCCCCTAATTAAAAATACGATTTTAATATTAAATTAACTATTAAAAGGCCTTAGCTAAAGATCTTATAGTTATATAAGGCTAGTTTATACTTATATAAAATATAATTATAAAGTATAAAATACTTAATAACGATATCTATAATTTTAATAAGACTAGGGTCTTAATAGGAGTACTATTGCGCGTAAAGGTTATTATAACGTCTAACCGTAAGGAAAGGCCTTATATAAAGCAGCCTAGTAATTAGGAATAGGTTTTTATTATTTAGGGTGTATATATAAGTAGCTAGGTAATACCTTTATATATTATTATAAAGGGTAAATATTACCTCCTCTCTTAGTATACTAACGGCTAATTCCTAGCTATATAGCGTATTTATTTAAGTAAAAATAAATAGATAATAAATAATATTAGCCTAGATTAGCTAAACTACTTTAACTAGTATATAAAGTCTTATATAAAGGGTTCTTATTACCTCTTAATCCTTAATAGTTATAATAGCTATAAATTACCTAACTTTAATAAATACTATAAGGAATAAAATATTATTACTTTATATATACCTCCTTATTTATTATATAAGCTTTAGCCTCTTAATATTAGGTGCTTTAGCCTGTTTAAGTACTTATATAGTAAGGAAATTAAGAAAATAATATAGATATAGATTTTATATATTGCTAAGGATAACTTCTTTCTTACCTTTAAAGCAGTATTTTTTACCTTAATAAGTAAAAATAACGTATAAGCTGGTTTCAGACAGGCAGGCCTTATACCTTTTAACCCTAAAGTAGTTATTTCTTAGTTAGATTTTAAGCTAAAGACGCTAACACCTTTAACCTTACGGCTAAGTAGCTAAGGCTCTTAGGACGTAAAGACACTAACTATAGTACTAAAGGGCGTATAAAGTACTTCCTCCCTTAAAAAGAAGATCTAGGCATATTAAGCTAGCTTACTAATACTAATATATAAAGTAATTAACTTTTAGGCTAAAGGTATTAGTAAGTTAGCCTATAGGCTTACTATTATTAAGGCTAAAAACCATAAGCTTTATAAAGGGATAAAGGTACTAAGTAAGCGCCAGAGGGCAAAAAAGACTAGACTACGTCTTAAAGGGTTACTTAATACTACTAATGTAGAGGCACTATAAATAAAAAAACGTAGTGTTAATACTAAAGGAGAGAATAACCCTTAGAAGGAGGGTCGTACAGAAGGTGCTAAACCACGCGCGCGACGATATAGTAATTACAGAAAGCCTAGACATAACGTATAAACCTATAAAGTAGTTTAGGATAGTAATAAGGAAGAGGGTAATAAGTAGTTTTAATTAATTTCGTACGTTATAGTTTAATTAACTTATATAAAAGGTAGAAGGGTAGAGGAAGGTGGCCTACTCGCTATGTTAGCCTACTCGCTATGTAAGTACGTTAGCTAGGCTTTTTTTTATAAAACTTTATAAACTAGTTATTATAACCTGTTATTTTATTAATAAAGTAAGCTTTACCACTGTAAATAGTAAGAACGTATAAGTATTTTTTTTTAAAAATATAAGGTTTATTATAGTTCTTAGTAAAATAAATATAGTATAAGTTTTTATAAGGAAAGTTATATAAGGCGCTTATATATACAGTGTTTAGTACTAAGATATATTTTGTAATAAAAAAGGATTAAAAAGAATAGAGAATTAACTAGCGTTTAGTAAGTAGATATGCAGTTTACGCTTAGTTATATAGAAAGATTTTTAAAAGAAAATAATATAAATAAAAGAAGTATAAATAATATTTTACTAATAAGTAAAAGTCAAAAATAAAATAAGTACCTAAAGTAACTAATTATTTAGGGATTTCTATTAACTTTTCCCTAGCTAGAAAAAACGTTATATTTACTTATTTAGGTTTGTTGTTAGCGTACTTACTATAAGTAATATAGTTATTCAATATATTTGTTTAGTTTATTTATAGTTCTTTTATTATACTTTCTACGTAATTCTTAGTAACGCCCGTATATTGGAATAAAAGCTTATAGCTAGGATCTTTATTATTATTTAATAGTAATATCTTTAAGATTTAGCTATAAATACTACCTTAATAATACTTCTTTTCTTTTTAAATTAACTCTTTTTCTTAAATAATTCCCTATTAGGGTATCTTTATTGTCTTAAGGATTTTTATTATATAAGGAAGCCCTTTTTCCTACCTAAGGGTTAGTTTCAGTTATAAATACTATCAAAGAATCTATTAATAAAAGCCACCTTTCAGCCTATTTTCTACCTCTTTACAATCCTGTTTCTATTATTCTTACAATTCTTAAGTCCTACCTAAAAGCTAAATATTATTTCAGTTTATTATTTATTTAAGAAGGTAAACGTAAACATTTAAATTACTATTTTTGTAGTTGTTTTGTAATAATCTGTTTACTTAAAAATCGTAGGCTGTTAAAAATCTTAATTTTATATTTTTTCTTTTTAGTTTGTAGTAAACGAATTTCTTTTTTCAATTAAGCTAAAAATAATACTTTTTAGTATCCTTTAGTTATAAAGTTATAAGAACTAAAATAAAGTTATTACCTGATTTTCTATAGTAGATATTAAATATCTTAGTATTAGTATAATAGACTTAGTTAACTTATCTAACACTATAAAAAGTAATGTATATAGTAAGAAATCTTTAATTTTCTGGAGTATATTATTTAAAGGGACTTTTAGTAACCTTATAATAAAGTCTATTCTAATTATATTAAACAGTATTAGCGGTAGCGTACATACATAGTAAGCAACGCATTATAGTAAGCGACGTACATCTATCTATGTTCCTACTCTTTATATAAGTTAATTAAGCTATATCGTACGAAATTAATTAAAACTACTGATTAACCTTTTCTTTAGAGGTCCCCTAAACTACCTAACAAGTTCTTACGTTATGTCTAGTCTTTCTATAATTACTATATTGCCGCCTGCTTAATTTACCTACTTCCGTATAAATACCCCCTTAAGATATATTTTTACCTCTCGCATTAATACTTCCCTTTTTTACCTAAATTAAATTAGCTTTAGCTATATTAAGTAAGCCTTTAAGACGTAGTTAGTTTTTTCTTACTCTCTAGCGCTTACTTAGTACTTTATTTACCGTATAAAGCCTATAGTTCTTAGCTTTAAGAAGAGCTAACCTATATACTAACTTACTAATACCTTTAGCTAATAAGTTAACTACTTTATATAATAGTATTAGTAAGCTATCTTAATATTAATTAATCCTTTTTTTAAGTAAAGTAAAGCTTTATACGGCCTTACGTACTATAATTAGTATTTTTAGGTCCTAAAAGCCCTAGCTACTTAGCCGTAAGTTAGATAGTGCTAGCGATTTTAGCTTAAAATCTAAGTAGAAAATAATAACTTTAGGGTTAAAAGGTATAAGGCTAGCCTGTTAGAAACCTACTTATACGTTTATTTTACTTATTAAAGTAAAAAATACTGCTTTAAACGTAAGAAAGAAATTATCCTTAGTAATATATATAATCTATATTTATATTATTTTCTTAATTCCCTTATTATATAAAGCCTTAAGGAGACTAAAATAACTAATACTAAGAGGCTATAGCTTATATAGTAAATAAAGAGGTATATATAGTGTAATAATAATATGTTTTTTATAGTAATTATTAAAGTTAGTTAATCTATAGCTATTATAGCCGTTAAGGATTAAAAGCTAAAAAGCGCTTTTTATATAAGACGTTATATACTTATTAAAATGCTTTAGCTAATTAAGACTAATCTTATTTATAGTTTATTTATTTTTACTAAGGTAGACGTATTATTTAAAGGGGAATTAGCTATTAGTATACTATAAGAAAAGGTAATATTTACTTTTAATAATAATATATAGAGGTAGTACCTAGCTATCTATATATACGCCTTAAATAATAAGAACCTAATTATAATTACTAAGATGCTTTATATAAGGCCTTTTATAGCGGTTAAAGGTTATAATAACCTTTATATATAATAGTATTCCTATTGAGAATCTAGTCTTATTAAAATTATAGATATTATAATCTTATATTTTATACTTTATAATTATGTTTTATATAAGTATAAACTAAGCCTATACGATTATAAGATCTTTAGCTAATACCCTTTAATAATTAATTCTACGTTAAAAACGCGTCTTTAGTTATAGTTAGCGTTATATAAAGTTCTCTGCCTATTAGGGTCTAATACGCGTTACGTTACGTTTAGTTAGAAAGTAATTAGCTATATTCCGTATGTTGTTAAGTCGTAATAGAAATCCTCAATTAACTAGGTTAATAATTCGTTTAAGAATTACAGTTTTTATTATTATAGTTATCTTTATTAATTTAAATCGCGTTTCTTATTATAGTAGTCGTCTAGCGCGTTAGTAGTAGAGTGTCGCTTTAGGGATATTATAGATAGAGGAAGCTTATTATATAAATATTTTTAGGTCTTTTTTAATAGCTTTACTTATAAGGATAATACGGCTTTTATTTAAAGAAGAATCTATATTCTTACGTAAAGGAAAGTTATTATAAAGGTAAAAAGTATAGAATTAGGTAGACGTACGTTGCTTACTATAATACGTCGCTTACTATGTACGTACGTTATAAGGATTAGTTATAAAGTTTTAATAGGCTATTGTCTTTTTTTCTCTAGTAGGCTATAGATTAAGTAGTATTTATAGTAGGTTTACATCTTTTATGTAAGGTTTAAAACAAACAATTTATCTTAAAGTTAGTACTATACCTCTTTGTCTCCTTAGTAATAATTCTTATTATAAGCTATAGTAGTAGAAACTTAAGCCTGCTTCTTAGAAATATACATTTTTGTTTTACCTATATATTCTTTTCAATAAATAAGCTTATAGTTAATTTTAAATAAAAGCTTAAATCTTTCCCAAAGGTTTTATAGTTAGTTTTAAATTATTTAGACCCTTAGGTTATATCTATATTATCTATAGATATTTTAACGTATTTAGTTATTAATACTAACCTTTAATTAATAAATATATTGAATCTTTTTTTAGATTTTATCTTATTCTTTATAGATTCTTAATTATGTTTATCTTTACTAAGTAGCTAGAAAAGTATATATACTACTACGTTAGAAGTACCTAGGACATAGATATAGTATAAGTTAAACTATAATAGATACTTTATAGTAAGAACTAGCTATAGATTCACTTATTATCTATTAGTAGTAAATAAAGTAGTAGAAGTATATAGGGTGATTATACCTGTAGTAAGCGATACGGTACGGTACGTAATTATAAATACCCCCTATAGTAACATAAAATACCCTTACCTAAGCGTAAGTCTTACTTGTCTGATTAAAGCAGGATCTGCTTGATCAGACTAGCTACTCTACGATAGGTAAGGTAAATACTCCTAAGATTTCTATATTATTCTAATTAGGGCTTTAGTTATTACGAATGAGAGAAAGCATAATTCTCTAGTTTGAAAGCAAGGGTTAAATCTAACTAAAAGCATAACAGTTAATTAAGGTAATAACTGTAGTTATGTCCGGTTAAAGTTCCTCAAGTTAAAGTCTGGCCATCTAGCAAGCTATCTATAAGCCTAATAAGACCCTACTTAGCTAAGAACATAAACGTAAAGACTAAAGCTACTACATTAGGGATAGGAAACCCTGCCCTATTCTAGTCGTTTACTATATATTGCTATAGGTTAGGACGTAATTAGTATGAACAACTATTACATTTACTTAGTCTAACGTTATTATTATATAGGTTTTTCTTATAAGCTATTGTTACATAATAGTAAGAGGTAAAGGGTATCTTATACCTAAAGATATAAACTACCCTAGAAGTATCTCTAGAAGAGATAAAATCTCTTATAAGATAGAAGAGAATAAAGACTTATAGAAGCAGTAATATAAGTCTAAGAGGAGTAGTCTTCTCTCTTTCTTAGTATTCTTATAACGGGGAGTTATATAGATAAAGGGACTATTGTAGTAAAGAGAGTATAATAGTTAGATTGTTATCTGTCTACGTGCTTACTTACTTAGAGACGTATCTAGATATAGAGATATCTAGTAGTTTATATAGAATAAACCAGCTTACTAAAATCTTTTAGTCTGCGTAAGTATAGAAGTAATGGATTAGAAATTAATCCTAATTAATAAGCAGATAAACTCTAGCTATAAGGAATAACTAAATGGTATAACTCTAATAAGGTATACTTTTATTCTTAGCCTTTAGAGTTACCTTCTGAACCCTTCTTATAGATTACGTAATTAACCTGCTTACGTAATTAATATATATATTAATCTACTAACGTATATATATAGCGAGCCGATTAACATAGTAAGCAGATTACTTTCCCTTATTTTACACCTTTTCCCTTTATAATAACTTTCCTCTACGTACGACCATAAGTTCTTCCTTAAATAAAAGTCGTCTTATCCTTACACTTAAAGCTATTAAAAAAGACCTAAAACTATCTATATAAAAAGCATCCTCTATCTATAACGTCCCCTTCTTAACACTTAGCTACCGACGCGTTAGACTAATACTATAACATAAAACACGTATAAATTTAATAAAGATAACTTTAATAGAAGAATCTATAATTCTTTAATAAGTTATTAACCTAGTTAATTAAGGATTTCTACTACGACTTAAAGACGTATAAGCTATAGCTAATAATCTCTTTTAGGTACGCGACGTAACGCGTGTTAGACCGTAATAGGTAAAGAACTTTATATAACGCTAACTATAACTAAAAACGCGTTTTTAATATAGAATTAACTATTAAAGCGTATTAGCTAAGGATCCTATAATTATATAAGGCTAGTTTATACTTATATAAAATATAACTATAAAGTATAAAATATAAGATTATAATATCTCTAAAGCTAATAAGACTAAGTTCTTAATAAGGATACTGTTATATATAAAGGTCGTTATAACCTCTAACCACTATAAGAGGCCTTATATAAAGTAGCGTAATAATTACAAATAGGTTTTTATTATTTAAGGTATATATATAAATAGCTAGGCGCTGCCTTTATATATTATTATAAAAGGTAAATATTACCTTTTATTATAGTATATAAATAGCTAATTTCCCCTTAATTAGTATATCTAGCTAAGTAAAAATAAATAGACTATAAATAAAATTAGTTTAATTTAGTTAAACTGTTTTATTAAGTATTTAAAGTCTTATATAAAGAATAGTTTTTAGCTTTTAATTCTTAACGGCTATAATAGCTATAAATCTACTAACTTTAATACTTACTATAAGAAACATAATATTATTACACTATATATACCTCTTTATTTTTTATATAAGCTTTAGCCTCTTAATATTAGTTATTTTAGTTTACTACAGGCTTTATATAGCAAAGAAATTAAGAAAATTATAAGATATAAAAGGAAATAAATACTTATTATTAATATATAATTAACCTAAATAGGTAATATTACTTTAATAGGTAGTATTACTATAATAGGTAGTATTACTATAATAGGTAATACCTAAAAGGTCTAAAAAGACCTAAAAACCCTTTAAAATACCTAAAAAGAAGGTATCTGTTAAATAAGGTTAAAGGATAAAACCGGATCTAAGATATCCGTAAAAGCAAAGGTTAAAATAAAACCGGATACTAAATATCCGTATAATAAGGTTAAAATAAAACCGGACTACCTAAATACCGGTTTTAGGATAGTTTCTAGTTAAACTAAGGGTAGATTTCCTATTAGAGTATCTCTTGCGTCTAAAAAGATTTTATTATATAAGGAAGCCCTTTTTTCCTAAGAGCAAGTTTTAGTTATCAAGCAATCTAAGCAACTATTAATAAAGCCACCTTTTAACCTACTATCTACCTCTTTATTACCCTATTTCTGTTAGTCTTACAAAAATAATATAGTTATAGATTATATATATTACTAAGAATAACTTCTTTCTAACCTTTAAGGTAGCCTTTTTTATTTTATTAGGTAAAAGAAATATATAAGCTAGTTTGTTATAGCGCTAGGATTATATTACGCTATAGAGCGGGTAAAATAGATAATATATTAATTCTCCTGTAGTTTCTTAAAGCTGGCTATTCTATAAGAAATCCTAAGGATAAGCTACGGACTACTGACTTAACCGGCAGGGAAATCACAGGGAACTCCTAGTAATTTCCCGGCGGATTCCTGGTAAAGCCTGTCTAGCACTTAGCTAGGATTTACCGGAGATTTCCCGGTCACTTAGCCGGGGATATTTCTTTATAGTTTTAATAAAATAACTTTACGCTATTACGTAATAATTGCCTGTATATAAGATATCCTTATCCTATAGACTTAACTAAGAAATTATTATAAATAAAGTAAGAAAAGTAGTCTAAGTAAAAGTAAAATCTGTTATAGCTCTTAGTAAGTAACTATATATTATTATAGTTTAACTAAGAGTCTTTAGACTACTTACTGTAAATTATTAATAAAAATATTAAAGTAAAACTTTTCTTTATCCTTTAATACTATTTTTTATTAATTAATTCCTTATATATTCTCTATTTAATTTTAATTTTTAATAGTAAATTTACTCCTTATTATTAGAAATAATCTTACTAACCTTTTTAGTTATAAGTAGCTAACTTATAATATCCTCTAATTTCTTTTAATCCTCTATAGTAATACTAAGCTCTTTTATCTACTTATCTTTATTTTTTTTACTAAGCTTTTTACGCTTTTAGTTAGTAATTTAGTAAGTAGTAAATAAGCCTTTAGTCTTAATATAAAGAAGTATAGTACTAATATAAGTAGCGGTCTTAAGGTTGTTATTACTTATGTATCTCTTCTTTATAAGCTCCTAGCGTTTATTAGACGTATTATAGGAGATTTTACTGTCTTTATTAACGGTTTTTTATATCTTAGAAACTAAAAGATTAATTCTAAAAACCTCTAGGAGACCCTTAATGCTTAAGCGGCTGTAGGTTAGGTTAGTTCTTAGATTCTTTAGAATCTATTAGGCTAATCCGTTAGCTAAGACTAAGTAAATAAGAGTAAAATAACTATTATAGTACAGCCTAATATAGGGCTTACTGCTTTAACTAGGTCGTTAGTAGTAATTTAGCTAATAAGGTCTTTTATAATAAGCTAAGTAAACTAGTATTTATCTTAAAGAGCGGATTTTTAGTAAGGAAGTATCTATTATTTACTAGTAGGCTAAGACTTATAAGCCGTTAAAATTTACTGTTTCTATTAAGCAGTATCTATAAGAATTAATAAAGAAATCTCCCTTTTATCCTTACTATTTATAATAGCTTTAACCTAGGTATTATGGTTATTCTTTAAAAAAGATTTCTTAGTAGTTTAATTAATAAATACTTTAAGAACTATAGGCGTATTAGGCGTAAGATTATAAAACTACTTTATAATCTTTAAGGCTTACTTATTAGAGAATTTATAGTTATTTAATTATATAAAGAGTAATTAAATACTATAAATAGTATTTAGAGCTAAGTTAACCTACTAGCTATCAGGGATATTATTATTAATTATAACAGGAGTATTAGGCCTGTTGCCTATATTTTTACTAATAAGTTACTAGGGAATTAGCTTCTTAGTACTAGTAAAGCGGCTAAAAGGAGTTTAAAGCTAGTTACTAAGTATAATAGGTAATAAAAGCTTATTATCTTTAGAGTTAACGTTAGTAGGATTCTTAGTGATTTTACTTATTCTCTTAGGTAAAGCGGCCGGGCTCTAACGCTAAGAAGATTAAGTCTAACCGTACTAAAAAGGCTTAGTATTAGCTTTTATAGTAAAAGGCGGCTAAGGATTTATAGTAAAAACCTTACGGGCGTACTAAGAATCCTTAGTAAAAGTAATAGTTTTTCCTAAGTAGAAAATAACGTTATTAAAGAACTTAGACTTAACGTTATTAATACTTAGGTTACGTACTTACTTATATAATAACTTAATAATAACTAGATTTTTTTATAAAACTTTATAAACTAGTTACTATAACCTTTTATCTTATAAATAAGGTAAGATTTACTACTATAAATAGTAATAGCGCGTAAGTATCCCTTAAAAAAGAGTAAAGCTTTATTATAATTCTTAGTAAAATAACTATAGTATAACTTCTTATGAAAGAAGTTATATAAGGCGTTTACGTATATAGTGTTTAGTACTAAAATATATCTTATAATAAAAAAGGATAAGGAAAAGATAGAGAATTAACTAGTACTTAGTATATAGATATATAGTTTACGCCTAGTCGTATAAAGGGAAAATAAGGATATTATAAAGAAAATAATATAAATAAAAGAAATTTAGGTAATATTTTACTAATAGGTAAAGGTAAAAGGTAAAGTAAGTAGCTAAGGTAACTAATTATCTAAGGATTTTTATTACCTTCTGCCTAGCTAGATAAAACGTTATATTTACTTATATAGGTTTATTATTAGTATATTTACTATAAGTAACGTAGTTATTTAATATAGTTATTTAGTTTATTTATAGTTCTTTTACTATAATTTCTAAGCGGTTATTAGTAACGTCCTTATATTAAAATAACGGCTTATATCTAGGATCTTTATTATTATTAAACGGTAATTTCTTTAGGATTTAGCTATAGATACTGCCTTAATAATAGTTCTTTTCCTTTCTAAATTAACTCTTTTTTCTTAATTAATTCTTAGCGGTTTCTTTTAAACTCCTAGATTATTTCTTTTAATTTTATTACGTCTGCGTTTATTAAGTATTATATATACTTAGATATCCTTTCTATTTAATTAGGTACTAAGTTTACGGTCTTCCCCTGCCTTATTAAGTAATTCTTTTCTCTAGAATCCGTTCTACCTTATAATACTAATACTTATCCCTTTATTCTGCTCTCTAAGGGTCGTCTGTTTCTACTAGGCCTACTAAGACCGGAGTTTGTTTATATAGGTCTAACTATAGATCCTTAGCCGGGATAAGATACGCTATAGATACTATAAGATAAATATTAATTATTAGTAGTAACTCTAATTTATACGCTAGTTTTCTTACTTTTTTAAAGTATTCTTATTAGCTTTATATATTATACTAACGTTTTTAGGGATAGGTTTCTTAGTAGTTAAAACCTTTTTCTAAGTTATAAATAAATAAAATCTCTTTAACTAAATAAAATATATTAATAACAGTAATTAAAAACTTTTTTTATATATATTTATACTACTATAATTAAAAATTTTACTTTCTCTTAGAGGATATTATAATATATTTTAGTATTATTACTGTTAATAAGGTCTAACGGTTTATTAGTTTTTAGACTATATAGGACTTTATTTAGTATTATCCTTATTACTTTTATATAGGCGTTATTAAGTTCTACCTAAAGACTAATTATTATTTTAGTCTATTATTTATTTAGAAAGGTAAGCGTAAATACTTAGATTACTATTTCTATAGTCTAGTTTTTCCTTTTTAATAACCTATTTATTTATAGATAATAGGCTGTTTAAAATCTTAATTTTATATTAATTTCTTTTTATAGTTCTTACTAAAAGTTAGAAAGAAATTTTAGGTCTTAGTTAGAGATAATACTTTTTAGTATCCCTTAGTTATAAAGTTATACGAACTAAATTAAAATTATTACCTAATTTTTAGTAGTATATATTAAATGTCTTAGTATTAGTATAATAGACTTAGTAAACTTATCTAATACCGTAAGAAGTAATTCATATAGTAGGAAATCTTTAATTTTCTATAGTATATTATCTAAGGGTACTTTTAGTAGCCTTATAATAAAGTCTATTATAATTATATAAAAGGGTATTAGCAGCGTAAGGATTAGTTATAAAGCTTTAATAGGCTGTTATCTTTTTTTTCTTAGCGGGCCGTAAATTAAGTAGTATTTATAGTATAATTATATTTTTTATATAAGGTTAAAGATAAGGAATTTATCCTAAAGTTCGTACTATACTTTCTTATCTCCTTAATAGTAATTCTTATTATAGGCTATAGTAATAAAGGTTTAAGCTTACTTCTTAGGAATATATAGTTTTCTTTTACCTATATATTCTATAAAATAAAGAAGCTTATAGTTAATTTTAAATAGAAGCTTAAATCCTTCCTAAGGGTTTTATAGCTAGTTCTAGATTATTTAGAACCTTATGTTACGCTTATATTACTTATAAATATTTTAACGTAGTTAGTTATTTATACTAACTTCTATTAATAAATATATTAAATCTTTTTCTTAGATTTTATTTAATTCTCTATAGACTTTTAATATAGGCTTATTTCTATTAGGTAGCTAGGAAAGTATGTCTGCTATTACGTTAGAAGCACCTAAGATATAGATATAGTATACGTTAAACTATAATAAATACTTTATAGTAAGAACTAGCTATAGATTTACTTATTATCTGTTAGTAGTAAATAGAGTAGTCTGTTATATAGCGCTATAGGTTAAGGCGTAATTAGTAAAAATAACCGTTAGATCTACTTAGGGTAACGTTACTATTAGATAGGTTTTTTTTATAACTTAGACTAAGTAGGCTACTTTAAGCTTAGTTACTTAGTATTTTTATTTTATAGAGCTTAATACTTTACTAAGATATATAATAGGTTAGATACTTATTTATAGAAGAGGCTTTCTAGGGGACTAGTTAGTTTCTTCCTTGAGATAGAATAAAAGTGCTCTAAAGCCGTAGTTACAAGAAGTATCTAGCTATATATATAATGTTTTATTTAGGTTATAGTAAAATAACGCTATATCTTCTGTTAATACTTACTTAACGTCGTTAAAGCTGTTTATTTACTATTTTGTTAGTAAAATCCCTATGTTTTTATAGAAATACTTTTATTTTACCCTTTTAATAATTCCTTATAACCAGGCTTTTACTAATAAGGTGGTTTTTAAGGCTTATAACGGTTATATTTTTATAGTATATTAGGGAATAAAATATCTAAAATAGCTAGTAGAACCTATCTATTTCTCTAAGACAGTTAGATTAGTTAGAAATTAAATTTACTATAAAGCTTAGGTGCGGTCTTTTATGTTACTTAACCCTAGGGCGTTAACCTTAAATCCTAAAAGTTATACCGATAGGAACCTAATAAATAATTTGTCTAGGGCTAGTATAAGGTGTTTTTAGTTAAATAACTAAAAAATAGCTTAGAGATAGTTCTTATATTCCTAAGGCGTATCTAACGCTATATCGATATTAGTAATAAATACTAAGGTAAAATTCTTATATTTCTAAAGCAGATTATCTATATAGCGCTAAACGTAAGTAGGTAAATTCCTAAAACCTATAAAAGCTATAGTTAACTTTTCTTAACCCTAGTAGCTAATAATAGTAAGCCTTTCTTAGTAGTCTATTCGTACTAAGAACCAATAAAAGAATATATAAGCGTTAATAACGGTAATAAATTTCTTCCCTTTAATATTTTAGATTACCTTTAATTATAGAGGTATAAGGTATACGTCTAAAATAGTTACTTAGTTTAATATATATAGATCTATAACTATTTATTCCTTAGGTTTACTATTAACAGTTTACTAAATAATAAATATAGGAGTACTAAAAGGAGTTAGTCTAGTAACCTATTTAAGCTAGTTATTATTATATATATTATCTATTATTTTATAAAGAAATTCTTAATCTTTTATACTAGCTAGAAATAGTCGTTAGCTAAGTAGATATTTATAATAATTTTTAATAAAAGAAATAATTATCTCTTTATTTAGGTTTATTTTTATATAACCTGTTTATTTCTATAGGTTAAGGAAATCTAAGACCGTTTGCTTTATTTATTTTTAAACGCTTCTTTATAGTTATAAATAGTAACCCCTGTTTTAGTATAAGATAAAAAAGAAAATAAATACTTATTATTAATATATAATTAACCTAAATAGGTAATATTACTTTAATAGGTAGTATTACTATAATAGGTAATACCTAAAAG
>LFIW01002887.1:0-20256 GCA_001625285.1 Colletotrichum incanum
AAGCATTCCCAGGCAATGAACATAATTGGCCCTACCCCGCACAAGGGGTTAAGTGAGGTCCATTCGCACCCGATGGGATAGATCGGGCGCTGCTGGCCGAGGACGCGTCTAAGCAGCGGGAAGACGCGGTCGGCCGTTGTCAAGAACACGCGTGATCACCCGGCTAATCGCTGATGGAGGTTAAGGAGGAGGTTAAGGAGGAGGAGGAGGAGGAGGAGGGGTCTTTTGAAACGCCGACTGGGTTCTTCTGACGCGCTGAAATGCCCCGATGCTCCTCCGGATGCATTTCCAACCCGATCCGCATCTCGCAATCGGTGCATCGTTCCCCTTTCGCGGTGACTGGTAAAGTCATTCCATCAGTGCGTATCCAATATCCGGTGGGACAGCTCGACTCACACCCGATACCAGTCACCAAGTCCAGGCCCCAAAGTTTTCCCGGAAGAAGTGGGATTCTTCGTCCACCGTGAACGCGGGGCGGTACGCAGTTGATTCGGAGTACGTACCTACCCCAGCAATATGTGTCCCATGTATTGGGATTAAGAGGGGCGACACGACAGCTCTTATCGGCCGCTTTGGCTGATCCACCTAGTTCGGGTTGGTTGCCATGACAATTCACAGCGTACCTTTTTGGCTTTCGATGCGACATAATGACATCCCCCGCGGCATCTTTTATCGGACCTTGGCTCGCAACGCTTTCTTCGAGCCACCTATCCACGCCTAGATGCCGTACCCTTTGGCATATGACAGCAGCAAATAGCCAGACATCGACATCGAAGCCGAACCCTCCTCACTTGCTGCTGCGCCCCAGATCCTAATTATCTCTCTACTCCTACCCAAGTGCATTTTCAACGGCAATACGAACCAACCAACCACGAGTACCTCAGCAGGGCAAACAGGGAGCCTGTCGACATTGTTATTTCCTTTAAGACCACACAGAAGCTTCCACTGATTATGCTAATAGCCTTGCAATATCTCATATCTGACTTTCTTTTGAATATCACAGTAGCGCACTCGTCAGGAAACCCCGCGATGATGACGGAGGTGAAGTCCTGGGGTGGTATGATTGCGGCCTTGATGCTACTGAAAAATTAAGAAACCGTTCACATCAGACTGTCTGAACTGGTATATGTCACCGAAGACAACCTGAATGGCCGCGAGGTGAAAGAGTCTACAGAAACTGCTTCATTTCGATCTATGTGTGACCTGCAATAACTCATAGAATGGAAAGCTCTTTCTAGCTTGTGTAGTCTGGTCGATGACTGATCTCCCTTGGCGGATCTGTCTTGTGGAGAAGAAGAGAATTCCGACGTGAGCAGCTGGATGTGAGGAAGCCCGGCTGCCAAAGAAAGTCTCAAAACCAGGAACTGACTAGGGACCCAAAGGTGGTCATGTCCGGTTTGGTTTGTGGATCTGTCCTTGACGGTGACCGCCTGAAAATTGATTTCCTGCGAATCTTTCAAATGTTTGAGATGCACGCTCAGTCATCTAGCGCTTTGGCACAAGACTTGCAAATACTTCAGGACGTATTCCATCAGCTCTTTGACGCACCATGACGCTCGCTTTGGGAGTATGGCTCGTCTTGGCTAAGCACAACTAATGGCATTTACAGACTGGTCAGGCTCATGTTTAGCTGGGAATCCCCATTATCGATGATGGTGGTGACGAAGGAGAACGAGAGCGGGAATGTTCATTTCTTGCAGGAAAGCAGCCCATCATGCCCAGTCCATGTTATTAGAGAAGCATGTTAAGGAGACCAGGGATTAGTGTACAAAATACCCCTAATTAATTTCGATTATACGCTGGTGAAATGTAAAAAGGTCTTAGGCCTTTTAGATGTCAAACTTGTCACTTGTTGACAAAATTTCTAAAAACCATGGTATTTGAATAGCAATAATCAGTCTCTTTTCGGTAATCAATGCAGGATCCATTAGTTATGACTGTGTCAAATTAACATCTTTTAGGCTCAGACGTGGCGGTAGATACTTCCAAGATCTAGCGAAGTCTCCTACGTTTCTGGTCCTTAATTACGTCATACACGTTTGATTGAGAAGCAATAGTAGCTTGCCATATCTATCGTGTAACAGTGACAGACAATCAACCCCGACATCAAACAACACAGCTCCAATTTCATTGCTGAATTCTCGGCATCCTTGCTTTATAAATTGTTCTATCGGTGGTTTATCGCCTTTTTATCACCTGATCCGGAAGCAGTCTAGAGGGGCATAGTCAGCCATCCGTGGAGTATCGCAATAAAAGCACTCACAGCTTGATAAACACACCGATGATCGGAAAGTTTAATACACACTGTGTTTATGTCAACGAAACGATGTAGATTGAGGTTGATTATAAATAGAATAGCCTGGAATATTAGAATACCTGTCCTGTAAGCTTCCGAGAATTCAAATCAACGCCCGGTTCGATAGTCCTCAATTGCCAGCGCCCCAGCTCGTGTATCTAAGCACTCAAGTAGAGACACCCATTGGTCTTTGTAAGCCGAGGTATGGAGTTCAACATCTCTGAAGCAAAGGTTGTAGTCATGTATTGTCCGTACAACCCTTCCTACGTGGGCGTAGTTGATTCGCAAGTCTGGAATCTGTCGCGGCCAGAATTGTAGCCGTCCTCCTTGGAGCAGATACCATCCAACTGTACAAGCCTCGTGCACAGTGAAACGATTACGGATACCATCACTCATCCCCATTTCAGCAGCTTCGTTTAGTCTGCCAGCCGCTCCCTTGATAAGCGGACTGAGGTGAGTGGTGGACCAACCATATAGTCCAAGCTAGATTGGCTACATTGACGGCAACACTGACTGAAACGTCCTTTAAATAACACTTTTGGTCTCACCGTTGGGTATGCTGTGAGATTGTAATCTGGTGATTGTAACGGTCACCGTCAAAGTTGTGATAATTGCTGTTGAGTTGATTGTTTGTTGAGACGGGAGATCTAACTTAAGTGGCCAGCCGCAAGGTGAAGTGGGATGTGCCCCGCGGTGTGGCTGAGGCAACGACCTCACCTTGCCCAGTGTGGCTCAAGCTGGCTTGTGATAACTACCTCCCATCACCTCACAATTGCCTTATTCCAACACAGGGCCTTCACAGCAGTTGAGATGGTGTGTGTAACTGTTCCTTTTTTTGCCACCAGCTTGGTGAGCCATGCCAACGCCTATTAGTTAACGACGCGCACGGGCGGGCCACAGCCATTCTAGGAATCCTTGTGGCCCGTGCACAGGATGTTGGTTAGAGCATATCCGTACTCGTCAATCCGTCTCGTTGAGAAGGGTGGAGCCACCATGTTCGTCGACGACTACAAGGTCTGGGTGGTCGGACCGACGGCGGAGAACAACCGCCTGGGCATCCAAAAAAGTTACAGACAGACCGCTAGAGTGGGGATTGTGGAGCGGAGCGACATTCGACACCGACAAGACAGCCATCATCCACTTTTCGCGGAATAAGAAGCGAATGGACGATACACCCCTCACGATTAAACGAAAAATAGGACAACCAAAGTTCCAGGTCAAGGTGTTGAGGGACATCTTAGACCAGCGGCTGCGATCCAAACAACATAGCCAAGGCGGCGACCAGAGGCCTTAATGCGGCCATGGCGCTTAAGCGGCTTCAAGGGCTGGCCCCAGCAGTTGCAAGGCAGCTCTTCACAGCAACAGTGGCACCAGTAGCAGGCTGCGCAAAAAGACGTCTTCACATACGGCTTGCTACGAATCAAACCACGAGAACCAAGGATGTAAAGAAACCAGTGTGTGGGGCTTGTAAGAGGAGAGACTCATGTAAGGACTGGACGAGACGAGTGCCCAACTGTAGATGGAAAATCCTATGTATTTCATCGGTAGTTGCCCTTTCGTTACGGGGACGTCATATAATCATAATCATCATCATCAAGTATCGCCACGCCTTATGGGATTTTTGACTTGAATACTCATCTCCAAGTTCCTGGCCGCGTCTCGCAATCCACCCCTGCAACCCCCCTTGGACGCAATCACCTCAGAGCCTGCCCCACTGAGGTCCCTCGCCACCTTCGCACCGACAAGGGCTTCTCTTAACTTCTTATACGTGATGTTCTTATGTCTAGGACTGGTACCGCATACCTCGGCAAACACAGTGTCTAGACCGGAAAGGGGGAACATAGCCTCGTAACTAACTAACAAGTTGTTCTAGTTGTGCAAACCCATTATTCCCAGACCGCTTAATTGAAGAAACCTTGGGTAATTACACTATCATTACTCTTCCCACAAAATGACAGGGGTCAAGGAACTGGGTCAGGTTCTAAAGTAGGGATGAAAATGTTGATGCGCGTCTTGTTTGCTACGGCTTTCTGCGAGCCTATGAACGGCGCTTTGAGAAATCTGATTTCTGGCATGACAGGCTTGCTATCTTAAAGCAGCCATTTGATGATTCGAGTCTTCAAACACTGACGCAATGGTGGAACGACCGGCGCAACTCGGTGCAGTGGAACACATTTTGGGTAGCAATCATGGTTTTTGCTTCTACCCTATTTTTTGGATTCGTTTAAAACCTTAAAGGGGCACTGCAAGTGTGCTTAGCTTGGGAAAAACGTAGCTAAATACCAGAAGCTTTCTGTCTGACGTCCCTCTGAGAATGCACACCGCAAGTGCAGAGTGCTGCAATGAACAAGGGTTTTATAAATTGGTAAGCAATTTCTTCCGGTAACTCCAACGTCTGTGGGATAATTGACGCCACGATCTCGTCGACCACTATACTGTTTTGATGCTCATAGTACTTTCCCAGGCGTTCCATACATAACTTTAGATCAAACCAACTCTTTTCTGAGTTTTGCAATCCGTAGCTGAGGGCATCGATCAAGCCAGTCCCAAGTGTTCCTAAGAAAGAGGCTTGGCCTAGGCAGAGGCGACCTTCAGAAATCTGATGATCACCATTTTCCATCGTTCTTCTACGTTCAAGTTCAGCCCTCGTCAAAATCTCAACAGTCACCAAGACAACCCTCGAACAGGACCCCGATTATATAAACAAGTGTTCTGGGAGGTGGACCAAATGGTTTGCGGAAATACTCCGTTCAGCCCAGGTTTCGAGGGAAGTCGTCTCCTACAACCATATCACTAGTGAATTTAACGAAAGGTTCTCCCGGTTCCAACTTTAGACTTACCATATTGGTTTCTTTGCAGCAGACCAATTATCTTCGGACTATCGAGTGCGAGAACTTGATAAGCTTCAGGAGCTGTTTCTCGACTGTCTCAATAACATCGTTTGTCGCCTTCTTCACGTACGCCTTGGTCATCACCTGAATCGCATCAAAGATGATCCTGATCACGGATGAATGTAGTCAGTGACTTACTACCTAAAGATTCCGAGCCACGTGATCTCGTAGAAAACGACGATACTTGAAACGACGGTATTGTATCCTCTTCCCCAACCGAAACCAACGAGCTCCACCTCTGCCAAGAATGGAGCCTGGGGGAGTTGCTTGATTCCTTCAATGTAACATCGACTGGCTGCAGCGTATTCCAAAGTCGATTTTTAAGGCTAGGCCGGGGAGCCGAAATGCGAGGGCCGAGTTTTTCCAGCTTGAAGACTACGTTGGAGACAAAACAGGGGTCTGAAGACGCCGTGCGAGATTGATACATAAAAATGATCCGCGTAATTGGCCCAGGTGTGCGATAGGACTGAATGATTGAATAATTAGCCAAGGCGACGGTTTTGCGCATCAAGCGAGTTCTGTATTAACGGTCCTTACAGATTTAATAGTCTTTTTGTTGGAATAGCAACATTTGGCATGGCCGTACGCACTTAAATACCCGACGGACAGTGAGGTTATTCAGACATGTTGTGAGGCAGGTGAAGTTATGGCATAACATCGGGAGAATAAGGTTTTCTGAACATCGTGCGTATAAGTGTCCAGAACCTCATGCTCTCCTAGAATCTCAGACCAAGATAGAACAAGAAGAAGAATACAACCCCATTGCAGCCGCAAACCCCGTACGTACGTACAGAGCCCATTCAACACTTTTCAATACGTCAAACTAGCACCCTTGCAACTAACGCCATCTCAACCATCATCTCCGTCAGCGACATAAGCAGCCTGAAGTCTACGACGGACGTCGAAAGTCTCTTTAAGCATCGATCGAGAGTCGCCTTCCAGAGCCAGAGTATCAAATGCAATGGCAAGGAAGTCTAATCCGACTTACACGATGTTCGGGATCTCTGGGGCGACGTCGATGCCAAAGAATCGTACGAACGAATTGGCCCATACGTCCTCCACTTGCTCACGTTACCGTCAATGAAAATAAACGTGCCCGTACTGTGGTCTTGGGCTGAGAACCGAAGTTACCAAATCGAAAAGCGCTTGGAGGTAAGGGTCTGTGGCAGCCTGAAGAATCCTACCATGGAAAGAACACAGATCAATTTTCTGGCGTGTTTACTTGTCTAAGAAAGCACATTAATATTTTTCTTCAGTCACATGTTCGTCTTTTTTTCCAAACCGCAGCGCAGGTTTGGAAACATATTCTATAAAGGCTGAATGGACTTCACATACAAAGATAGCTCATCGCACGAGATGGCACCGTGTCGTCTCACACGCGTATCACATGCCTTTCATCACAAAGGCATCTGAAGGAGGTGACCATCACATAGTGACGATAGATTTCGGGGACTTATCAAGAGACAACCTTGCTGTCGTCTCGGATATCAGTCACCCAATATTGACTGTTGTCCTTTCTGTGCTGACTATCCTACGACGTCAGAGTCTCTTGAAGAGAACGTTGTTGGTCATCTACAAGACTTTGTATTGCATTATTTTTGGGCAATTTTGGACGACCCATATCTTGAAGTCAGGAATCTAGGCGCAATTCCTCGACCAACCAGTTAACGTACCCACTTTCGGATCACCCAAAATGCCTCATCTTCAGCACCAACATCTAACCTTCAACTATCGCAACATTTCCAGTCCTCATCCAACCAACCTTCTTTTCTTTGTCCATACTCTTCATAGCCCAATGGTCCAATATAGCGAAGGGGAGCTTGACCAGGCGCTGGAAGCTATCGCCAACGGCACAAGCATACACAAAGCATCCCATTTGTATGGATCCCCGTCACAACCCTCCAGAACCGCCTCCGAACCGCCTGACTGGTGCCCAGGCAAGGGAATCAGCGTCTTCTGACTTCTAGCGGCTCTCTATTATTCAGGAGGCTAAACTGACCATCTGAGCGCAAATCCAGGCTGACCTTCGGCTTGCGCCAACGCATCAGCAAGTAAAGGAGCTTGCCCAGCGCATCCTTCATGCTTTAGGAGATACCGAACCTCTAGGGAACTGATGGGTGAATGCCTTCTTGCCGCGAAGATGGGTGGTTGAATGTGTTGCAGGGCAATGGTGGTGTTCGCTCGCGAAGCAGAGATTCAGAGAGAGACAAGAAACCAATTAAAAAAAAAAGATTGGTTGAGTCACCCCATAACCCTCCGAGACTTGTTAGGTGAAGATTCCGTCTGCTTTGGTCGCACATGGTCTGTCGATACGGACAGTGAGGCATAAAGGAAGGATTTGCACCTGACGAAAGAGGTATTAACGGAATAATAAGCCGCAGGGATGTGGTTGGCTGAAAGAGAATCTGTAACGCGATTGGTTGGCCAACTGAAGACACCGCGCCGCATTTTCCGCCAGCATCCAACAAAATAAGTAGAGGGAGCTTGGTACTAGCCACGACGTATTGATGCCCACACCAGTCTACCAGAGCCGATAGGAGATCAAGGACCTCTGTGATGTCTTAAATCCCACGTCATCCCATGCAGACGCCGCCTTAAAAAGCGAATCGCAGGCCGACTAGCCAGAGTAGGCTTCTCTAGACTGACCGTCGATGATAACAGTTGAGACTGTCAATGTCAGCCAAGAAAAGGAGATCGGCAGTACCATTGGCCCTCGAATCGACCATGGTATCATCCATCTGCTGACCCTCTATGAGGTGATTCCGAACGACGAGGGCATACGTGGCTCCTCGAGACGGACCTCCGTCACGGAACACTGGAGTGTGTGTGGTACTACTAGGATAGGTCAGTCTCCCTGACAAACGTTATGCTGTCGCATTTTGTATGAGTGTCCTAATAGACAAACCTCGTCCACCGGATTGAATGTTACTGGGGAATTCAGAAGCTTGTCGATTTGTCATATTTGTCTCATCGAGTCAGCTGCGCTTTGTTGCGATAGATTCCCATTCATTGAGCGAGTAACTACAGTGTCCACTGGTAATGAAAATCCCGTTCGACTTGCTTTTTGGGATGTTATATCGATGAGTTGTCCAGTATTCAGGGAGCGGCCAAGGATGCCTTTCCTAGTTAGAAAATCCGCCGGTACACCGCCCGGAATGGCTAGAAGAATTCCGCGTCAGGCCCAGTCTAACTTATCGACTGGAATGTTTTGGGCATACGGGTCGTACAAGCAAATTGTATCGTGAAGTGGGTCATGGGAATATATTGATGAGACACCAGACATCAACACTGGACATTATAGTGACGCGGATGCATGGCCAGGCAACGTGATTATGTAGGAAAAGTTACCCACCAACTAGGAAGTACTTATATCATCACCGTCTTTCCTCTATATCTGGCCAGTCAAGACTGAACCGCGATACGCAGAGCTCAATGAGACAGTTGCTGAAGCACAGCCGGTTTGCGTTGTCTGCGTCTTGCACACTCCAAGCACTGCGCTCGCCACAACGATGAAAGGACTTGTCCACTGTGTAGCAAAGAAATATGGAGAACACTTTTATGACCGGTCCCTTCTCCCGGATAGAGAGTCGATTGCTCGTCCTGTTTCCACAACGCCACAGACATGAACAAAATTCCACAGGCCGTTAGGGAATGGGGATAACTAACCTTAGAAGCCAAGGTATCTTGTCGACATCGTCGGTTCCTCCGTCAATATGACGACTTAAACGTATAGATGATGCTGAAGGTGGATTGTTTCGAGGGTAAAAGCTATCCGCGTTTGGCTTTCCTCGGTATCCTCCAATCATATGTACGCTGTATCAGGTGCGGCCAAGCCGTCAGTAGAGGCTTTTGCTCAAGAAGGAGAGACAGTTGTTGAAGGTGGAACGGAACGGCGCCACCCAGGAGCACGAAGACAAAGATGGATCCCTAGGCTACCAATCAATCGTGCCGTTCATGAACCAGCTCGTTGCCCAGCCATGAAACTTCCCAGAGTATCACAGGGTAACATGTCCAGGCGTTGGTTCAGAGAGCTCAGCTGGCCTGAAGTTAGATCTGCCGAGTCACGCATCCCTTGGAATAGCCAGAACTGAAGCAGAGACTGATCATTGGCTGCCCCAGACGTAATCCGGATGATGACACGGAGGGATATCGGAGTTCTTGTTGTCCCAGAGAACGAGAAGTACCCGTACTTATCCAAGAAGTGAAACACATGTATATACGACCTAGGCATTTTCCACACTAGCTCTGTCTTATTAGAAGCAAACATAAACGATTCCCGGAGGTACATTCGGTCGGATATTGTCGGAGGTTGGTATAGGATGATCCGAGTCCACACGCGTCCCTATCAACGCTAACCCATCTAATACACAGAATCGTTCACTTATAAAGTCTGGACAACACCCCTCAAAACACGGTTCAATTTTCCACCATCCGAGAAGTTGTTCGTTCATCGAGAACACGGCTGCTTATGAGGTGAATTGTAAATTCCAACTACCATCCCGCCAAATCTCCAGCAAAGAACAATTAGTCAACTGGATCTTGCAATGTTAGAAACGCCACCCCATCACCAAAATCCGTCCAGTCAGTTTAATTCCAGTTTAGGAGAACAGGGACAGTAAGTACTGAGAACAGCGTCCTTTGGTCAACTGCAAGGTATCGCAGATTGCACTCGTATTTAAACTGACACTGTTCAGAGAGACGGGAGTTACGTTCCCACAAAATGGCAAAAGCTACGAACTTGGCATGCTACTGGCCTCGCCTGAGGAGCGCAACGATCCACTCTATGCTACCGCGGCGCCCGGTAAGATGAACACAGACCTTACGTCCCGTAATACCTACCATCGACTCACAATGCTATCTCTTACTAACGAAATTCATCCGTCAGAAACCGGATACGGAACTGTCAACAGTGTACCATCACACACTTGTCTTACATTCGAAAGCATTTCGGGAGGCAAAGGAAAATCCGTCAAGAGAAGGAGGCGTCTGCCCGGACACCAAAAGTTTGCAAAAGAATCGAAACTTGGGCTTGAGAACGTGGCCAACCACAAAGATTCACAGAATCCTCGCCCTCCGACTCTTCGTCCTCTCCGGCCTAAAACGGAGACGTATCGTGCTGAATACGCGCATAGTACGGGCGTGCCGGCTTCCTTCTTACAGTCAAGTCTGAACTTGGAGGAACCCAACACTTCCCCTTCAAACGGGTCCAGCCGGGCCAGACGCAAGAAACCAAGGCAGAATTCTACACGACCCTTGCGAGCTTGTGGTAAGTAACTGTCATCCTCTTTCTTATTGCCTCGGAATCGTCAGATATCTGAAAAAAGATTGCTGACGGAAATATTAAGAGAATTGTCGTCGGCGAAAGATCCGCTGCACACGTGAGGAGGGGCGATGCGGTACCTGTATCAGGTTTGAAGAAGCATGCAGTTTATTTCCTGTCAAGAGGTCACCGAAATTGCAAACGACTACTATACATCACAAAGCGCTGTCGTTGACTTTGAATAACCCTGTCGTCGCTTCTCCCCCGTATTCTGTTGCAACGACTGCTTTTAAGTCCTTTGATAGCTTTCACGATCTCCCCTTAGGTCAACGTCTAGAGACCACAAGTAGGTCTTAACACCAGCTATAATCACAAAAGATAGCTGACGGACCGACAGCCCAAGAAAGCTCTAGCCCGATAACTCACCAGCTTGGTCAAGGAGAGACATGGATACCTCCCATCGAACAGAGCACCAAGGTGTTGTCTCCATCACCGCACTGTTCCCAGGACCTTTTCGCCTGCTGGAGCGACATGAACGCAGCGTCAGAAACCACAGATAGTCCTCACAGTGTATTCCATGTCACAGATGCAATGAATTGGGGTGATTCTCATCTGGCTACCCCACAATACCCATGCTACGATGGAAGCTTGTGGGGTGGTGATGGAAACGACGAAGCTTGTTTGCCTACCAGCGCCACCAATTTGTATCAGTAAAACTGCTCCGAAGGCAACAGTTATTCCTGCATCCGTCAAAGTCACCAGGCTTTCAATGGACAAGAATGTTCGAGATAGGAAGCTTGAACCCCAGGTCATCCTCGACTATTTATTACCTATTTGATAACTAGACAGAAACATTTTAAAGTAAATGAAATCGTAGGGGTCCCCACTCGTTCTTGAAACGCTGAGTGACCCCGCTCTTCTCACGGCAACACTGAGGGATCAGGACGAACGACGATTCTGAGGGTCGACCTTCTGAGAAAAAGGATGGAACGTTTAAGATTTATCGTCCTAAGCTGCGTTGGTCATTATCATTTCCATAAGGAATGTTTGAATTTTAAAACCACTTTCATGCTTAACAGGCTTAGATCGCCCTTTACTTTGTACGCGGCTTGAAGTAATAAATTGCTTCATGTAACTACCCTTTTTAGTGCTTCCCTATAAGTAGACTCACTAGTGGGCTTTTACCTAAGCCTTCTAATACTCGATTCTTTTCTCTGAAATACGTCACTCATAAAACATTCTGGCTTATAGACCACGATAAAATCCGCTTGCGAATTATAAATCAAAGAGAATTGGGGATCTGGCGAGCTCAACCTCCTATCAGCCGGCTTCTCTGGAGTTGGTGATCCGGTTTGTGTTTCTTGTTCAGGTCATAATGGCGGAGTAAGAAGCTTGCGGCAAAGGCAATTACCGCCAGAGCAACGTACACCCCATGAACGCCCTTGAAGCCAATAGCGTACGACGCCAGCACGGCGTTCTTGAACACGTCGTCAGGTAGCGTCCTGAGAATAACGAGATACTCTTCGGCGTGCTGCGCAATGTCTTGCACAATGCCCTTCCGCTCAAGCTCTGCGGCCATGACGTTCTGAAATGTCGTCGAGCCGACGTTGACGCCGATGGCGCAGCCGAGCATGCGTAAGAACAGATACATGGCGGCCGCGTGGCCCGAATCTTCCGGAGGGACGATGGCGCCTGTGACGAAAGTCTGGGCATTGAGAACGAGGCCATGGCCGATGCCATCAATAGCGAGAGTCGCAATGCTGACGGCCAAGTGGGTATCAACGTCCCAGTATACGAAGAGACCCGAGCCGATCGCAATGAGAGCCCAACCCACCCAGATGGACCAGCGGTAGGCGTTCCATCGCGAAACAAGGACGCCCGAAATGATGGAGCCAGGCACCAGTAGAAGAGTAACGGATATCATTACCACGCCAGCCATGGTTGGTGTCATTTGTTTGACCGAGAGGAGATAAAATGGGACGTAGTACAATTGGCCGTAGAGCTAGTTTTGGGGTTAATGGATTTCTGAGATAAGGCACTTCTTGCTGTACGTCAACTTACAATAAACCCTTGGAGTAGGCCAAGAATATAAACGGTAATGGCGCTGAGGTCCCTAAAGAGAATCTTTTTCAAGAACGGAATCCTGGCATAGCGATGCTCGTAGAACAGCGTGAGAACCAGACCACCGGTACCAGTGAAAATTGGCACCAGGGTTTCCGGGCTGCGCCAGGGAAAGTCATTGCCGCCCCAAGAGATACCGACTAAAAACGTCACCATGAACCCGATGAACAGGAAACCGCCAAGCCAGTCGACGCGTTTGAGCTTTTCGGCAAACGTCAATGTAGGAGGCTTCAGGGTCAGCAGCACAGGGACGGCAATGAGGGAGTATGCACAGATAGGGAAGTTGATATAGAAGATCCACCGCCATGTGGTATGCTCGGCGATGGCACCGCCAATGACGGGACCAATAAGGGAACCGATTGCCCACGCCAACTGGCTGTGTTGTCTCTTAGTATACTATTATTCGAATCGCGCGGTAGAGAGGGAATGCTTACATGATGCCATAGTACTTGGGCCTGTGACGAAGGCGCACGATGTCGGTGAAGACCACCAGGCTGAGCACATACATGCCGCCGGCGCCGATGCCCTGGATAACACGACCGCCAAGCAAAAGTGCAATGCCGTCAGCAACGCAGCACAGAATGGTACCAACGGTAAATAAGACCAAGCTGCCGGTTAGAATGGCAGGTCGACCAAATATATCACTTAGTGCTGCCAGGAACGGCATGACAACTGCGCATGAGATCAAGTACGCAGTGCCCACCCAAAAAGACTGTGTAGACGTGCCGCCAATTTCCTGGATGACGGACTGATAGAGATTATCGATTAGGTTTTCTTTACGTATTAGCTCTGCAATAAGGGCAAGGTCTTACCGAGAGAGACGTGACGATGACGGTCGCATCCAAAGCAATGACAAAAGACATGATAGACAGTGTCATGATGATGATCATCTCATGCCTAGATGGCTGCCACTGCAGAGTGTGAGTACCCTCATACGACACTCCATTTTCGGCCTCGTCATGGTGATATTTGTCGGCCATGTTAACGATCTTCACCAACCACAGTTGATAAGCAATTTTTCGGGAAAAAAACGAAGAGCTTGGTTTAGCAACACTGGGGGGAAGCAAGTTAAAATTCAATCATCGTAAACTCGGTCTATTTAGCCTGTCCATCATCAAGCAGACAGTGTCTTTGCATTGAAACATAACAACCGTGCCCAAGCTCGATTGGTCGTCCACTGGCTGCATGTAGAAACAGGGAATATAATACAATATCCCTATGCATTCTAGACTGGTATACATTCTAGATTGGCTGCCCCAGTTATAATCAAAGTAGGGGATATAGGCATGGTATCACGCCTTGGTACAACAGGTTGGCTATCTGTTACATCGCGTACTGTAAACCAACCTCTGTCGTTAGTTACAAACGATAACTTAACACAGTATCAGGGGGGAGAGAAAGCATACCAACTTTGTCTTCCATTATAGGCAGGACATGAAAGATTGCGTAACATAATAGAAGATCTCAAGCTAGTTAGATTATTCTGCTTGGGACAGGGTGAGTTCGGTGGCGTTAAATCGCCACTGGAGCTAACATTACTTTACAATCGACTAGTTACCATTTTGTCGCGGCGCAATGATGATACCAGGATCATCTGAACCTCGGTGGAGATGTAAGATTCACTTGTTACATTGTGATTAACATGTTATAACCAGTTTGTCGTTATGGAAACCAACAGTTACCTTAAGAGTTTAACAAGAGCCACAGCAACAAACTAGCGTCCCCTAGAACTTTCTTAGGCACACAGAACCCATGAACCCGACGCAATGACACTTAGCCAGTCATATTGTGGGACGAATAATACGCTATCAAGAGGACCTTTATCAGTATTATGGTAGTTACGAAAATCTTTGGACAATGGAGGTAGCGGTGGTATTGGTGCCAGGCAGCTGTGATCGCAAATTTGAGGAGTTTTGGCCCTGAATAGTCATAAACACGCACCAAATGTGCTTGTTTTTACTCACAGATGTCCCCAATATAAAAAGATACATCGCCTCTCAAATTGATTTCTGTGATGGCCTCCATTATAACAGATGTAGCGTAGCTAGCCGTGGTATGCCAAGTCTTTCTTCGCAAAATACGAATACGGATATCGCGCTAACCTGGTTTTAAACCTGATCCTCTACCTTGGATAACTCTAGTTCGTTGCTATACCCGGCATTTGCAAAAGCGGTTGTGGGTACTGCGTTGTAATCAACTGTCTAAGCTTCTGCTGTTCTGGCCAACCTCTAACAATATCTCAGAAAGCCTGCAAATATACCCGAATGCAGACTATCTAATGCATTATGCGTGTTACGTTGCGTATTACGCACGTTGTGTTACTTTATCTTGAAGGGTAACTTGGTAATTTATGTCCCGTCTAGTTGCTCTCGATCATTTTAATCAATTATTACTCATTTTAACGAACCTTGGTAAATAACAATTTGTTAGATTGCGGCCGTTATGTTTTTCTCGGCGCAGCAGCCTGGTCAAAGAAGTTAAATTGGGTAATCTGTTTGACTGTTTGGTTCGTGTGGTACGGATTTTCGATTGTTTGATTTGCTACAACTAGTTACCTTTTGATTTGATAATGAGTAATTCAACCAGTGACCGCTGTGGCCCCTGACCTTCCTTTCCTATGCAGTCTGCTAGGGTGGAAAGAATGCTGACAACAGCTCTTTGGCCTGCTCGTATGCTGTGGCAGTTTGTGTTCCGTCTACCCTCGTTAGCTGTGGGCTTCTGCTCCGGATGTGGCGGACTCACATCAAAGTCCCGTCTGTATGGCAAGGTGGTTGGATCCGTGGTCGTTTGAAACCGTCCCACATTTGGTTCATGTTCGTGTGAGATTTTCCAAAAACAAAACAAGGTCAATTCTTGAATCCTGTTGTCCCTCAGACCTGGCCTTCTCGGTTGTTGTTTTTCAAGGCAGTATGTCCTTGAGAAAGTGTTCTCTCAAAAAATCGATATTTTGGTTCATTCCAGCTTGTCTGGTCAAGGCCACTGCGTGTCCTCTCTATAGCTGGACATATCGATTGCAGTCGCCGACGATGACTACTTCCGTCGTTCGCCCTCCTGTTCCCCTGTTGATGTGCATCAAGCCAGTCAGCCTTCGACAGGCTTCGAAAGGGGACCCGTCGTCTTGGCCCTGTATACAGACCGACACAGTGAGAACGTCCAACCCCTCGAGACGCACTCTCACCGGCGTCATGTCAGGAACGGCAAAGGTACTTGTTCTGCTTCAAGCAACTTGTTCACTCACAGCATGCTCTTTACTTCTCATGGCCTATTCCGCCACACCACAGGCACTGTCTGCGTATTTGAAATGTCCATCATTTGTCGCCCGTCCCGTCTACTGGAACAACCTTGGACCTCCAGCAGTGTCGTCTTTTCTTATTCTAAAATCTGCTTCTATGGTCGTTCTGACTGGCTCTACCGTGGCATAGTGTTTGTCCGCTGCGTCTACGTGAGACGCAGCAAGCCTGCAGAATCGTGTGTTTGCAAAGTTAAGGGAATTGTGGTCATCGAGGAGAGCGTTTATACGTTGCTGATAGCGGGGTCCGCGCAGTGTCGGCATGAGGGGTTTGCAGGGACGTCATGGTGGAGCTGATACAATCAGGCTTTTGGCGATAATTTCCAGCCGTTCTTGCATGAACTGGACTTCGTCTTTCATCAAGCATTTATCTTCTTAAACTCGCCCTAGTTTTCCTTTAGCACCGTCGACTCGCTCCAATGTCGCTCGTGCAAGTGCACTCTGAGTAGGGCTTTGCGCGTCATTCATCGACACTTGCAGCAACGTGGGTAGCCTCTCGCAGGTAGTCGGCTAATTATTTGTTGTATAATTTGCTTGCTCGAAAAGCAAAATGTGATTGTGCCTGGCGCGACATAGCGATTGACGCTCAACCGGGTTAGTGACTTGACGCAAAGGTAAACGGTTTTTTTCCCCCTCCGTTTCCTCGTCTTTCTCCTCCAATACCTTCTTCCCCAGTGTCTGGCTCGTGGGCGCGTTGACTCTGAGTCTTGTTTGTTGGGCGTTCCACAAGCATTATGAGTGCTGATGGTGGTTCGAAGGCTGATTGTTCGACGGCTGGGAACAAGCAAGCGGTGCCGTGATCACCCATTTCACGACAGTCATTATTCGGCCACTCCAGCCACTCAAGACCCCTTTTCGAGAGCCAAGAGAAACATGATCTTGGTTTTGAGACCAGAGTCCGCTCCCAACACCCAGGTCACGTCTCAAGTTCAAGCACCGGGTTCATGGCTCCTCTACGGCGGAGGCCCAGATGGTGTGTCCTTCAGATAATCCGTACCTTGCAGTCCCGCCTTGTCGTTCATCCCGACAGGCAATGACCGTTAGATAGATAACGACATTTCACCACCTGCTAGTAGGGGAGAGGCCGGAAGGATGCCCCTGGCTCAGGGCCAAAACGACGACACCCCCGCGCCAGTCTCTGTCTTAGCTTGCTTCGGTTGAGCCTTGACGAGGTCGCGGGCTAAATCCCCGGTCTCAACAGCTGCTCGATCCCCCAAGCGGGGCGACTGCAGCGCATCGAAGTCAGGTGAGACTCACAGTAAGTCAACGTCATCCATAGTTCCATCACCTTTCAGCATATAAACAACAGCTGCTTGAAATAACGATTTAACTCTCATACGATTACAACCAGTTCAAAGCCCAATGGTTTATGTAATTCTGACCACGACGCAAAGATGTACAATTTGCCTCCCTCCTCTCGGGCGAGTCTCGGCCGTTTGGTTCGTGATGTTAAGAAGAGACCTAACAGACAAACACGCCTGAGCCCCAACGGTTAGCCTCTGCGGCGAAGTCGTCGTGACGGCGAACTCGTCGTGAGTCTGGTTTGCGCATTTAACTTGCTCGGGATGGCGCACAAAATGAAATCACGGTTAGCAATGACTGAGGGCCGGTCTGGTGCATGACCGGAAACTTCAAGATGATTCAACAAGCACAACCTCAAGATCGCCGGGACACGTCGACGTTTCGCTGGCACTTTGGTGCAGCTGAAGCAGCACAGCAATTTTTTTGCCTACCCCCACCTCCTCCGTACTTTCCCCTGTTCGATTATTACGGTAACCAGCAGCAGTAAAGCTCTCCCTATTGGTACGAGTCGCCTCCGGATGTCTTCGAGGTGACAGATCTCCAGCCCCACGATAGCAGCCTGAGTTTGCGGCGCACCGAGGAAGAGTCTGGCTATTCCGGAGAGCCAGTTGGTGGCCTCCTTCTTGATGCTGAGTACCTGACTTTAGGCAGGAAAGACAAGTACGTTAACAACGCACTTGTCTTTCCTCACAAGAGAACAAGGGTTTAGCCAAAAGGCACTTTCAAAGCGGATAACTTTATTTCAGAAGAATCAGTGCCCAGCATTGCGATAATAGCTACGTAGAGTGCCAGAGAGGCCCTTCCAGCCCTAGCTAGGGTAATTGCGCGAAGATTAGGCCACACGAAGGGGGAGGGAGGGGGGAAGGACATGCGCGCATCCGATTATCAGAACCGGGAGGTAGATGGACGTGTAATAGCGGTCTCGGAAGAGCCATAAAGCACCGGGCACCCTTGCGCGGTTCATGCGTAGCCTTTGGCGTCCGACGAGTAACACAGAGAATCAATGGCATAGTTCTGATCGTTTACAAGGTGCTTGTTATTATGGCCCGTGAGTAACATTCAGTAACAAACGTCTGGCCCACAGAACCTGCCCATGGTATCCCTGCAATGGGCGACATAAATGAACAAACACCATCCACCACTCCTGCGCCTTGCCTCATCATAGTCTTTGCGATACGGGGACGATAGTTACGATGTTTTAAAAGCCAAGGACTGTAAGCGAGTCATGTCTGACAGTTGTCACGGTCGTTGTCGCCAACGTGCCCATGCAAACCGACATGCGCTTATTCCGAAGATTTAGGCCCAATACGGCTGCCGTGGCCAAGTATCTGTCGTTGTCCACCAGAGCCAACAGACAGGGCCTCTGGACCCATCTTTCTTATGACTTGCCAGATACTGTCCTCCAAGATATCATGCGCTGTGTCTGTCCGCACGCTCAAGATCGTACGTACGAAACGTGCTAGTCTAGCGCTGCTTTGGACGCTTGCGCGTTATGCCATTTAAGAGATCTAGCCCACTGCGCGCGTGTCTGCAAAAGATGATACAAGCTGGCAATAGACATGCTGTAAGTGACTGAGAGAAATTTCTATAAGCCAATAAGGCGGTGGATGGAGCTCTAGCTGACATGTATGGGAATTGCTTGCCTCAGCAGCTATCAGAGCATTCGCATCGACGTCGTCCACTATTGTCCCCGTGAAACTAAGCTTTTCGAGAAACGCAAGCACAGAGGCTTCTTGAGAAGCAACGCCGACCCAAATGACGTCCCCACGGTTCGCCTCGGCCTGCTCTGTCGGACGCTATGCGAACACGGCCCGCGCCTAGGCCCACTGATCAAATACCTCAAGCTGCCTTACATGCTTCGAGAAGCGGCCGGGGCAGACCTCTTTCGTATCCTCCACATGCTCCCGAACCTTCGCTACGTCGATCTCTCATCGGGTTTGTTCGCCGATCAACATCGCTATGGCACTCTTCGACTGGCTGTCGAGGCTCGATGTCGAGACCTCCGAAAAATGGCATACCACGGAGGCGCAGAGAGAAGCTTGGCGAAATTGGCCACCAGCAACAACACATGGCAAAACCTGGAGGCCCTAGAGTTGATCAGAATAGAGGTGGCCGCCTGCGTTCTGCCAGCTGCGCTGGGACTACTGGAGAACCTTCGCGCACTGAAAATAGCGGGAATCAGGTCTTTCTCGGATGCCATTTTCGGCCACATCGACGGTTCACCTCCTTTCCCGTGCTTAGAAGAGTTCGTGCTTCGGAGCACCCCGGCTGTTACCGGGCGCGGCCTGCTAGAGTACCTGAGCCAGACCGACACCCATAACACGATTACTGTCTTAGCTCTGCTGGGCACGGGAGTACAGTACTCACCGAGCCCCTGGCGGAGATCTTGTCGGCAGCTCATAACCTACAAACACTCGCCTTCGAGGCCACGGTGTCCAAGCCACTAAGCGATAGAGCGAACACCCAACGACTTGCGTCAACTTCTTTGCGAAAGCTTCGTTTCGAACTCAGTACTACCGACTCGATGGCTTCTAGGTCCCGGGTCATAGCCAGCCATTACAGATATCTAGCAGAGTCTCTGAAAGCTAACGTCATGCCCAACCTGACGTCAGTCTATCTCCTTGGCGAGCACTTAGTGCATCAACTGGGCCTGTCGTATCCACAGCTAGCATTTCCAATGGTCTGTAATGATGGTGTTCTCGACCCGGCCAACACCGACGAGACGGCGACGTCCCAAATCCGATCCTTTCCGAATGACGTGGTTTTCCGCGATCTGGCTTCCTCACCCCCCACTGCACTCATGCGGAGACTGATAGTCTATACCAGGATGGGAGCTGTCGCAGATTGGCCGTCAGAGAGTTCACGATTCTCTGTGCCAGTGGGTGACCAGCTGGTAAGCTATTACGGTCTTGATGCCGATGTTGCTGGATGCGGGTGGGGGGATCACAACGCCGCACGGCAATAGGCTCTGGTTAGAGATCAACAAGGGGTAATCAAGTGTCCGGATATGTTGGGGACAAACAGTAACGCCAGTGGGTTCGAAACGACCAACTGGTTGAAAAACCAAGAGAGTGAGGCAGATCTTTGGGGTTGAGCT
>LFIW01002895.1:0-14130 GCA_001625285.1 Colletotrichum incanum
GAATAACTTAATAAGATACTATAAATCTAGGAATACTAAGCGTATACACCTTTTACGGTATACCCTAAATTATCTATCTTAGACACTACTAGAACTACTATTAAGATTCTACTATAGTACTAAAGGCAGCTATAGTAAGTAGCTAATAACTACTAGTACTACGACACTTTATCCTATGCCTTAGAGGCTACTAGCTTAGATACTACTACGGAACCCTAAAGGACGCTTTAGAGGACCCTAAGCATTAACGATACCTCTAGTAAAGATAGAGAAAAAGACGATATCCCTTAAAGGATTATAAGAAAAACTGTCCACCCTAATTAAGATAATTAATAGATCGAACTATACGGACTACGTATATACTAAGCCGCTATACAGTCTACTACTCCTCTACGACTTAGAGACTATACGATTCTAAACCCTAAATATCGCCTACACTAAACGATATTCTAGGCAGAATGCATTTAAGACTACTGTATTAACTATATAGTATAAAAATATAAACACTAGTTCTTTCTAAGAAGATATAGCACTGACGCTATCCTAGAAGTCTACCTAGACAGCTAGTTACTACTATAAGAATTCAGAAGCCTGGACGAACAGAACGTTACGACGTTTACGCCTAGCCTAGCGTATCCTATAAAATGCCTTAATAAGACAATTACTTACTAAGAGGATTACTAAACAGATAAATACAGATTACACTACGTACCTAAGGCAGAGGTCTAAAGGTATAGGAAACAGGAACTTAAGAAGCAGGGAAAGGTTAAGGACAGGCCTAGCCTCCTAAGACTTAAGATTGTAAGTTATAAACAGTTAAAAAACGATAAACGCTAACTATAGAGGTGTTATAGGAGGTAAGAAAGGAAAAGTTCCTCTGCTTAACGGACATAAGTAACGATAAGTACCTACTAATTAAAGTAAGGATTAATAATTAACCCGTAATCGTAATAGTTAATTCCGGAGCATAAGGAAACTTTATGTTACTACGATAGGTAAACAGACAAAGGATACTATAGAAAAAGAAGAAACAAACATACTAACTACGAACCGTTAAAGGAGAAAAGGTTAAGTACGGTAGAGGCACTATTAAATCAGAGACAGCATAACTCCCTATAGTTACCTATAACCGTTAAGAATAACTTATCTTTAATATAACAGAGATAGGAGATAACGATATTATCCTAGGAATCCTATAGTTACAAAAGCATAACCTAAGGATAAATTAGAGAACAGGCTAACTCTAATAGGAAGACGATTTAGCTATAAGGAAGCGTTACACGCCGTAACCCCTAAGTAAATCTAAGCGACTAAGGTACGTCGCTTATATTAGAAAGGTCGAACCTATAAAAGATAAGCGATTTAATGTTACGGTCAGATATCCGACAGTGGTGGGGTCTGCTAATAGACAGCTGAGGTCGATACTCAAATAACAGTAACTAGGTCTTATTAGCTTGTTGGTAATCTTGCTGGTCTGTTAGGCACACGGTGATCAGTCGTATACTCGGTAGGCGTAGGTAGCTCGTGTAGCTTCACAACAGAAGGATAATCTAAGAGTCACTTATAATAGAGTGAATCACGAAGTTAATTACTGAAGAGCTATGGAAGGTATCTAGTCTAGTTAGAACGAATGTCCTTATATCCTATTGTTACCTTGTTAGGACCGATCTCCTGGAGTCGGTCCTTGACGGGGACCGATCCTTAGCGTGTCGGTCCTAGGTTATAGACCGCTTATCCGTTATCGGTCCTTCTTATCTTCACGTGACCTTCCTTAGTTCTTCCGTTCCAAGAGGGGGATTGACGTGTTCCCGTGCTATCCCGCATATAACCTTGTCTCGTAACCGCTAGGCGCCCGTAGGGCGACCCTGGTTATGTTATGCTTATTAGGTCGTAACATCAGGTCTCCTCTCCGAAGGTCTTGCCCTTAAGACCTTATAAGTAGGTCGTCCCTCCCAGGTTAGGGAGTCGTTAAACTTACTTCCTTATTTATTCATAATGCTGACACCATGTCAGGTCGCGTAGAAAAATCGAAATCGAAGGCGAAATCTTAGAAGATAGAGATAAAAGATCGTAAGCGTCTTACGCTTCTAAAGTTTATTAAAGCTCGTTCCGTTATCGCCGATATGCCTTACACTCGTTGTTTCCGTGCAAAGACCGTTTGTCGTTTTGGCGAAGGTTCTTCTCGCTATCGAAGCTGTATCAAGGCCAAAAAGCCCTGTGATAGTGTTTTAGTGGCTTCCACCCGTAAGTGTCCCTTAATTAGGTATGGTTTGTTTCGTCTGACCTTTGTTCGTAGTACAAAAATTAAATGCTCAGCAAAAGGAGTAAGATAAGAAAGAGGAGGCGGCAGGTAAGGAGCTTTTAAGGCTTCACGAAGAGCTCGCTCAATTACAGTCTTTAATAGCTACTGCGGCTGGCCGCTTGTCTAGGATTCAGAAAACTCAGAAACTTATTCGCAAGCGTTAAGCCGAAACTTTTCGTCGTAGTATACAAGAGGTCGATAAGTCCGATGCCCTAGAGTCGGCATTAGATGCTTATGAACGGGGAATAGTAGAGGAGTTACAGTTTATACAGGTGCCTAATAACGTGGACTGGTCCTTATACGGGCTTGGTGATGAGTTCTCGGATTTGGGGCCGTTAGTACAGGCGTCTGGTTCTAAAGTATCCGCGAGTCGTGATAGTCCTGGAGCAGCTGTTAGGAGTGCTAGAGGTTCTTAATTGGCTCCTATGAGTTATCCTCGTGTCCGTATCCTTTCCATTTAATAAGATACTGTGTTTCTCCGTTTTCTTCTCGTTCGTCAATAATTCGTTTGACTTCGTACTTTAGTTCGTTAGGTTCCACAATAATACAATCGTTAGTGTTTAATCCTCGCGGTACTAGTTCAAGCAGAGCGATATAAAAGACTAAATAGATCTTCATTATGTCTAGTAAGTCAAGTTTAAGGTTAACGTCTAAGACTTTCTAAATAATTTTAAAAGGTCTAAGTTTTTTATAGTCTAATTTATCGCTTAGTCGTTTCGTTTTAATGTTACGTCGTAAAAGATACGCGCTATCTCCCTCTTCAAAGGTTGGTCCCTTAACCCTTAATGTGTTAGCATATTTCTTCATTCGTGCTCTAACAAATTCAAGGTCTTTAGCGACATTCTCCTAGATTTCTCGTAATTTATTATAATCTGCCACAGCCTTTAGTACTCATGGTCCTTATCAAGGTTCTCCGTATACTGTAGGCTTGAATCCGTAATTCAGGTAGAATAGGGAGTTCAGTATGCTTTCTCCTATAGCACTGTTATAGGCAAATTAGGCCATTAGTAGCAGTAGTACCCAATTGTCTTGGTCGTAGTTAACATAACATCGTAGGTACTGTTTAAGTATCTAGTTAATTCGTTCGGTTTGTCCGTCGGTTTACAGGTAAAAAGCGGTCGATAGCTTATAATCAGCTCCTAGTTACAAAATCAGGGATTTCCAAAACTTAGATGTAAACAGTTTGTCTCTATCGGACACGATTTCCTTAGGCAATCCGTGGTTACTAACGATATATTTCAAAAACGTGTACGCTAGATCTTCTGCCGTGCTTAACTCTAAGTACGGGATAAAGTATGCGTATTTCGTGAGTCAGTCGACGATAACCAATATGCTGTCATAGTAGGTTTTCGTGAGTGGTTCTCTTGACTTAGGGAGTTTAACGATAAAGTCCAAAGAGATTAAGTGCCAGGCTTCTAGTAGCGCTAGTAGTGGTTACAGTTATCCGTATGGCTTATGCGGACTGTTCTTACTTTTCTTACACATTTCGCAATCCTTAATTGCTAAAGCCACTTCTTATCGTGTAACCTACTGATCATAGTGTTGTCTAATTCGCTTAAAGGTTTTTATTACACCTTAGTGTCTATATGCCCTAACACCGTGAATTTCTCTGATTTATTTAGGTGTTATTCTGCCAGTCAAGCTAGTATTAACGCGTCTGCCAATTATTAAGAGTTTCTATGCTAGTATAAGGTCACCTTTGTCGTCTTACTTTAAGATAACAAGTGTTTCTTCTAGTACCGGGACCTTATGGTCCGGTCTTCGGCTTAAGGCATTAGCTCTACCGTTTTCTATTCCTTTAATATAGATAATCCAGAAGTTAAATTTAGAGAGGAATTTAGACTATCGGATCTGTCTTTTGTTTAGGACTTTTGATGTAGTAAAATAGGCTAGGTTTTTATAATCTATGTAAACTTTAACTTCGTACCTAGTACCGGATAGTTAAGGTTTCCATTCTTTAAATGCTTCAATAATTACTATAAGTTCTTTATCGTGGATCTAGTAATTAATTTCGGGTCCGCTAAGTTTTTATAAGAAGAATGCATAAGGGTGTAGTTTTCCTTCTTCGTCGCGTTATCCGAGTTGTCTACCGATAGCGTAGTCTAAAGCGTCGGTTTCTAATTCAAAGGGTTTTCTTAGGTCTAGAATAACCAAAACTAGTTCTAAGAGGACTTATTACTTAATGTCCTCAAAGGCTTCTTCTTATTCGCTAGTCCATTCAAAAGGGGTATCTTTTCGTGTAAGCTTAATAAGAGGGTTAATTTTGCCGGAATATCCTTTAAGGAATCGTTGATAGAAGTTAACGAATCTAAGGAACGATTAAATGTCTTTAACGTTCTAGGGTCAGGGCCAGTCTTTTACTGCCGCGATTTTCCTATTTTCCATCCTGATTTCACCAGGCGTAATAGTGAATCCTAAGAAGTCGACTCGTTAACTGTGGAATACACTTTTCTCAGGTTCCACTAAGAGCTTAGCTTCTTATAGCTTCTAGAGTACTTAGTAAACGTGCTTCTTGTGTTCTTTAAGGTTACAAGAGTAGATTAAAATATCGTCTAGGTAAACGATAACGAATATATCTAAGAATTCTCGTAGTACGTGGTTAATTATAGTTTAAAAGGTTACTAGGGCGTTAGTAAGTCCGAAAGGCATAACGAGGTACTTAAAGTTACCTTTTCTAGTGCAGAAAGAGGTTTTTTATTCTTCGCCTTCCTTTATCCTGATTAGGTTATAGGCGCCTTTAAGATCTAGGGCCGTAAACCATTTTGCATCGTAAAGTTAATCTTAAAGTTCTAAGATTAGAGGCAAGGGGTAGCAGTTCTTAATAGTAATATCGTTAAGTTATCGGTAGTTAACATAAAGTCGTAGTTTGCTATTCTTCTTTAGTATAAACAAGATTAGGTATCCCGCTGGGGATGTAGATAGTCGGATGTAACCTTTTCAAAGGTTTTCGGCAAGGTACTTATTAAGTGCCTCTCGCTCTGTTTCGTTCAGCCCATATATCTTATGGAACTTTGGGTGTTCGCCTTCTTTAAGCGGTATCTCGTGGTCGTACGAGCTATGCTCTGGCAAGCCTGTTTCCAATTCTTCGGCAAACAGCTTCTAATACCTGCGGTATTCTTCTGGGATTAGGGAGAGTCGTTCTTCTTCCCGCTAATCGTTAATAAAGGACTCGAATCGCTTATCTTTCGTCGGTTCGACCTTTCTGATATAAGCGACGTACCTTAGTCGCTTGGATTCGCTTGGGGGTTGCGGCGTGTAACGCTTCCTTGCAGCTAAATTATTATCCTATTAGAGTTAGCCTGTTCTCTAATTTATCCTTAGGTTATGCTTTTATAACCATAGGATTCCTAGGATGACATTGTTGTCTCCTATCTCCGTTATATTAAAGACAAGTTGTTCTTAACGGTTATAGGTAACCATAGGGAGTTACGCTGTCTCCAATTCAATAGTGCCTCCACCGTACTTAACCTTTTCTCCTTTAACGGTTCGTAGCTAGTATGTTTGTTTCTTCTTCTTCTATAGTATTCTTTGTCTATTCACCTATCGTGGTGACATAAAGTTTCCTTGTGCTCCGGAATCGATCATTACGATTACGGGTTAATTATTAATCCTTACTTTAATTAGTAGGTACTCGTCGTTACTTATGTTTGCTAAGCAGAGGAATTTTTCCTCTCTTGCCTCCTGTAACACCTCTACAGTTAGCGTCTATCGTTTTTTTTTAACTGTTCGCGACTTACGATCTTGAGCCTTGGAGGGCTAGGTCTGTCCTCAACCTTTCCTTGCTTCTCAAGTTCCTGCTTCCTGTACCTCTAAGCCTCTGCTTTAAGTACGTAGTGCAGTCGGTATTTATCTGTTCGACAATCCTCCCAGTAAGTAATTGTCTTGTTAAGGCACTTTATGGGGTACGCTGGTCTAGGCGTAAACGTCGCCACGTTCTGTTCGTCCAGGCTTCTGAATTCCCATAGTGCTAACTGGCTGTCTAGGTAGACTTCCGGGATAGCGTCAGTACTATATCTTCTCAGAAAGAACTGGTGTTCGTACTTCTGTGCCATATGGTCGATGCAGTAGTCTTGAATGCATTCCGCCCAGAATATCGTTCGGTGTAGACGATGTTCGGGGTTCAGAATCGCGTGGTCTCTAAGTCGCAAAGGAGTGGTAGACTGCATGGCGGCTTAATGTGTGCGTAGTCCGTACAGTTCGATCCATTAATCATCTCGATCCGGGTAGACGGTCTTTCTTATAATTCTTCAGGGGATGTCGTCTTCTTCTTTATCTTCGCTAGAGGTGTCGTTAATACTTAGGGTCCTCTAAAGCGTCCTTTAGGGTTCCGTAATAACATTTAAGCTAGTGGCCTCTAAGGCGTAAGGTAAAGTGTCGTAGTACTAGTAGTTATCGGCTGCTTACTGTAGCTACCTTTAGTACTATAGTGGAATCTTAATAGCAGTTCCGGTAGTGTCCAAGATAGATAATTCGGGGTATACTGTAGAGGGTGTCTATGCTCAGTATTCCTGGATTTATAGCATCTTATCGAGTTATTCTCGGGCCTTTCTGGCTATCTTTTGGTTAGGGGTCTTTCTGCCTACTGCTAGGGTTTTAACCGCTTGTCCTTGTTCTTTTCCTAGCTCCTTCTGGAGCTCTTCCTCAAGTTTTCTCAACTTTCGGAGGTCGTTTCAAGCGTTTAGGCGTTGTCTGATGCGTTAAATTACCACGTAAAGGGTTCGGCTTAATTCAGGCTTCTCTAGCAATCGTCAGATCCCGATAATACATACATTCTGTAAGTTGCAGATACATTACAGATTGTGTTCATCCACGTTAATAGGTCCGTAGGCTTTCTGGTCCTGGCTTAGGGTCGTAAGTTAGTTTATGGCGCGAACTAGGTCCTTAGAGTATAGGGGATCGTAAGGGGTGTCGTTCTTCTAGATTTTCCCTTAATTTACGAGTTCTTACGTTTCCTAAGTTAACTCTTAACGTTATTCTAGAGTGAGTCGCTAGGGTCTCTAGTTTCTTAGTTCTTCGACAGGTCTCTACGTAGGGGTTTCTTCTAAGTCGTAATCCTTATCGTTTAGTAGTAGATATAGCCAGTCTCCTGTCTTATATCCCGCAGCAAGGGTCTTCGTAGGTGGTTTCTTAGGGTACTAACCTGCTTGTTCCTTACTGTCTTAGTGCGTAGCACAGTTGTCGTTATAGCAGGCGGTCCAGGTGAGTTGTGCGTAGGGGGTCTTCCGTGTCATACTAAGGTTTTTAGCTTTTTCAGGTACTAGACGGAATCCTTCCTTCTTAGGGCTTCTGCACTCGCTAGCATAGTGTCCTATCTTATCGCAGTTATAGCACTTAACGTTCTTAGTGTCCCGCTTCCGGGGGCGTTCCTTCTGAGTAGCACTAAGGTCTATTGGTCCGCTATGGTGTCTATAGGCAGTACTTTAGTTGTTTTTCCAGTGGTTACTGGGTTGTGTGGACTTAGGTCCTTGTGGCACGTACTTCCTGCTGATGTTAGGTTTAGCGTAGCTGGTCCGGCTGGGTTGCCCTTTCCGTTCGAGGCGTCGTTCGTACAGTCGGTTATCGATCTTAACAGCCTTCTCGACGTATTCATGGAGTTCGTCGGGTCGGTCGTCCCTAGACAGCTCGTCCTTCACTTCGTCCTTAAGTCCTTAGTAGAATTTGGCCATAAGGGCTTCCTTGCCCCAGTCTAGTTTAGACGTGATTTGTTGGAACTTAGTTGCGTACTTGCTAGCTGACCCCTTCTGGGTCAGGGTCATAAGTTTTCGTTCGGCTACTCGTTCTTTGTCTGTGTCTCCAAAAGTTTCCTTAAGACGCTTCTTAAAGTGGTCGAAGTTTCCGAAGATTTTCTTAGTCTCGTCATCTTGGCTATCCACGCTGTTTTCCAGGTGGTCTCGCATAGTGGGTTCAAACCATGCTAAGGCGTCTTTCTTCAGGAATAAGGCCGCATAATAAACTTTGTCAGCTTCCATAGTGAAAGAGCTACTATAGAACCTGAGGTATGCTCTGGTCCTAGTAAGGTATCCTTAAAGAGTTCCTAGCGTTCCATCGAACGGATCTAGGTCAGGGTACTTAGCTCGTGGGGCCTGAACCGATCGTGGAGCTAAGATTTAAGCGGAGAGTTGTTCGTTCTCGGCTCTCAGCTGAGCTAACATCTCGTACAGCTGCTGGTTGTTCGGCGGTAGTGCCGTTACGGCGGCCCTAGGCACCGGGGTAGCGGGTGCGGCCGGGGGTCGCGGAGTTACAGCAGTGTTGTTAGTCGACATATTACTAGGTTTTTATACTGTTAAGTAAGTATCAAGGTTAACTTACTAAACAGGAGCAATCAAAGTGTTACGGTCAGATATCCAACAGTGGTGGTGTCTGCTAATAGACAGCTAAGGTCGATACTTAAATAACAGTAACTAGGTCTTGTTGGCTTGTTAGTAATCTTGCTGGTCTGTTAGGCACACGGTGATCAGTCGTATACTCGGTAGGCGTAGGTAGCTTATGTAGCTTCACAACAGAAGGATAATCTAAGAGTCACTTATAATAGAGTGAATCACGAAGTTAATTGCTGAAGAGCTATGGAAGGTATCTAGTCTAGTTGGAACGAATGTCCTTATATCCTATTGTTGCCTTGTTAGGACCGATCTCCTGGAGTCGGTCCTCGACGGGGACCGATCCTTAGCGTATCGGTCCTGGGTCATAGACCGCTTATCCGTTGTCGGTCCTTCTTATCTTCACGTGACCTTCCTTAGTTCTTCCGTTCCGAGAGGGGGATTGACGTGTTCCCGTGCTATCCCGCATATAACCTTGTCTCGTAACCGCTAGGCGCCCGTGGGGCGACCCTGGTTATGTTATGCTTGTTGGGTCGTAACATTTAAGTCCTTTATTAACGATTAGCAGGAAGAAGAACGACTCTCCCTAATCCTAGAAGAATACCGTAGGTATTAGAAGCTGTTTACTAAAGAGTTAGAAACAGGCTTACTAGAGTATAGCTCGTACGACTATAAGATACCGCTTAAAAAAGGCAAACACCTAAAGTTCTATAAGATATATAGACTAAACAAAACAGAGCGGGAGGTACTTAATAAGTACCTTACTAAAAACCTTTAAAAAGGTTATATCTAACTATCTATATCCCTAGCGGGATACTTAATCTTATTTATACTAAAGAAGAATAGCAAACTACGACTTTATGTTAACTACCGATAACTTAACGATATTACTATTAAGAACTACTACCCCTTACCTTTAATCTTAGAACTTTAAGATTAACTTTACGACGTAAAATAGTTTACGGCCCTAGATCTTAAGGGTGCCTATAACCTAATCAGGATAAAAGAAGGTAAAGAATAGAAAAGTGCTTTCCGTACTAAAAAAGGCAATTTTAAATACCTTGTTATGCCTTTCGGACTTACTAACGCCCTAGTAACCTTCTAAACTATAATTAACTACGTACTACAAGAATTCTTAGATATATTCGTCGTCGTTTACCTAGACGATATTTTAATCTACTCTTATAACCTTAAAGAACATAGGAAGTATGTTTATTAAGTACTCTAGAAGCTATAAGAAGCTAAACTCTTAGTTAAACCTAAGAAAAGTGTATTCTATAGTTAATAAGTCGACTTCTTAGGATTTACTATTACGCCTAGTGAAATTAGGATAGAAAATAGGAAAATCGCGGTAGTAAAGGACTGGCCCTGACCCTAGAACGTTAAGGACATTTAATCGTTCCTTAGATTTATTAACTTTTATTAATAATTCCTTAAAGGATATTCTGGCAAAATTAATCCTCTTATTAAGCTTACACGAAAAGACACCCCCTTTAAATAGACTAGCGAATAAGAAAAAGCCTTTAAGGACATTAAGCAGTAAGTCCTCTTAGAACTAGTTTTAGTTATTTTAGACCTAAGAAAACCCTTTAAATTAGAAACCGACGCTTTAGACTACGCTATCGGTAGATAACTTAGATAACGCGACAAAGAAGGAAAGCTACACCCTTATACATTCTTTTTATAAAAACTTAGCAGACCCGCACTTAATTACTAGATCTATAACAAGGAACTTATAGTAATTATTAAAGTATTTAAAGAATAAAAACCTTAACTATCTAGTACTAAGCACGAAGTTAAGGTTTATATAGATTATAAGAACCTAGCCTATTTTACTATATTAAAAGTCCTAAACAAAAGACAGATTTAATAGTCTGAATTCCTTTCTAAATTTAACTTCTAAATTATCTATATTAAAGGAATAAAAAATAGTAGAGCTAATACCTTAAGCTAAAGACCGGACCATAAGGTCCTAGTACTAAAAGAAACACTTATTATCTTAAAGTAAGATAACTAAGGTAACCTTATACTAACACAGAAACTCTTAATAATTAGCAGACGCGTTAATACTAGCTTAACTAGTAGAATAACACCTAAATAAATCAGAGAAATTTACGGTGTTAGGGTATATAGACACTAAGGTATAATAAAAACCTTTAAGCGAATTAGACAACATTACGACCAGAAGGTTACACGATAAGAAGTGGCTTTAGTAATTAAGGATTACGAAATATATAAGAAAAGCAAGAACAGTCCGTATAAGCTATACGGACAGTTATAACCACTACTAACACCACCAGAAGCCTAGCACTTAATCTCTTTAGACTTTATTATTAAACTCCCTAAGTTAAGAGAACCACTTACGAAAACCTACTATAACAGCATATTAGTTATCGTCGACCGACTTACGAAATACGTATACTTTATCCTGTACTTAGAGTTAAGCACGGCAGAAGACCTAGCGTACACGTTTCTAAAATACATCGTTAGTAACTACGGATTGCCTAAGGAAATCGTGTCCGATAGAGACAAACTGTTTATATCTAAGTTTTAGAAATCCCTGATTTCGTAACTAGGAGCGGATTATAAGCTATCGACCGCTTTTTACCCGCAAACTAACGGACAAACTAAACGAATTAACTAGATACTTAAACAGTATCTACGATGTTATGTTAACTACGACTAAGACAATTAGGTACTACTGCTACTAATGGCCTAATTCGCCTATAATAGTGCTATAAGAGAAAGCATACTAAACTCCCTATTCTACCTAAATTACGGATTTAAGCCTACGGTATATAGAGAACCTTAATAAGGACTATAAGCACTAAAGGCTGTAGCAGACTATAACAAATTATAAGAAATCTAAGAAAATATCACTAAAGACCTTAAATTTGTTAGAGTATAAATAAAGAAATACGCTAATACATTAAGGGTTAAGGGGCTAACCTTTAAAGAGGGAGATAGCGCGTACCTTTTACGACGTAACATTAAAATAAAATAACTAAGTAATAAATTAGATTATAAAAAACTTAGACCTTTTAAAATTATATAGAAAGTCTTAGACGTTAACTTTAAACTTAACTTACTAGACATAATAAAAATCCACCTAGTCTTTTATATCGCTCTGCTTAAACTAGCACCGTAAGGATTAAATACTAATGTTACGACCTAATAAGTATAATATAACCAGGGTCGCCCTACGGGCGCCTAGCGGTTACAAGACAAGGTTATATACGGGATAGCACGGGAACACGTTAATCCCCCTCTCAGAACAGAAGAACTAAGGAAGGTCACGTAAAGATAAGAAGGACCGACAACAGATAAGCGGTCTATGACCTAGGACCGACACGCTAAGGATTAGTCCCCGTTAAGGACCGACTCCAGGAGATCGGTCTTAATAAGGCAACAATAGGATATAAGGACATTCGTTCTAACTAGACTAGATACCTTCTATAGCTCTTTAGTAATTAACTTCGTGATTCACTCTACTATAAGTAACTCTTAGATTATCCTTCTGTTATAAAGCTATACAAGCTACCTACGCCTACTAAGTATATAACTAATTACCGTGTGCCTAACAGACTAGTAAGATTACTAATAAGCTAATAAGAACCAGTTACTGTTATTTAAGTATCGACCTTAGCTACCTGTTAGTAGAAAACACCACTATCGGATATCTAACCGTAACACTTTAATTACTCCTGTTTAGTAAGTTAACCTTAATACTTACTTAACAGTATAAAACATATCTATAAAAACCACCCCTACTTTATCCTCCTCTAGAGCTAAAGGGAAGGCACCGGCTACCCCTAAGCCCTAAAGCCTTAACCAGGAGATAAAAGAGGCCGATTCTTTTAGCAATAAGGAAGACGCCACCGCAAAGTTAGCCAAATAACTTAAGCGTACTAACAAAGATATTGCTAATATGTAAGCCATGTTTAACGAGAATGCTACAGCCCTTAAGCAGCTTTAAGCCTAAGCTTAACGAACTATAGAGCTTAAAGCCGAAGTTCGTACACTCTGAGGCGCTACTAATATTATTAATACCCCTCTTAAAACTCAGGACAAACTTAAGCTTAATAACCCCTAAACGTTCGATAGAACCCTAGGACACCTTAAGGGATTCCTTACCTAGGTTAGAGCTTATTACTAATTTTATAATATCAGCTTTATAGACGACACCGAGAAGGTTATCTATACTGCGTTATTTCTTAAGGGAAAAGCGCTAGCTTAGTTTAAACCTTACCTAATAGATTTTATAACTAAAGATTAAGAACAACTTAAGCCTAAGACCTAAGAAATCTTTATTAGCTACCACGGATTTAAAAAGGCACTCCTATCCTTATTCTAGGATACGGATAAGAAACGACAGGCCGAACGAGATCTCTCTAGCCTACGACAAACTAAATCAGCCTCACACTACGCCGCCGAATTCAGAAGACTTTTAGCCAGATTAGACATCACTAATAAATCTAAAATCTTTATGTTCTATTAGGGACTAAAGGAAGAAGTTAAAGACGAACTCGTTAAGATAATTACCCCCCTAGAGGAATTCTTAGATTATATCGAACTCGCAATTCGTATTAACACCCGTCTGTACGAACAAAGAAAAGAGAAAGGCGAGAGCCGACGCCCACAAGCTAACTCAGCCAAGAAATACATCCCTCAGGGACCTAAGACAACACAGTTCAACAATAAAAGAAACCACTAACAGAGAAGCCAGAGTACCGCCTACGGTTACTACAACGGACCTATAGACCTAAGTGCTACCCAGAAGGAACGCCCCTAGAGGCGATACACTAAGAACGATAAGTGCTATAACTGTAATAAAATAAGACATTATGCCTATAAATACAAGAGTCCTAAGAAGAAAGGATTCCGTCTAGTACCTAAGAAAGCCAAAAATCTTAGCATAACACAGAAGACCCCACACGCATAACTCACTTAGACCGCCTGCTATAATAACAACTATGCTACGCACTAAGACAGCAAGGAACAAGCAGGCTAGTACCCTAAAGAACTATCTAGGAAGACCCTCGCTACAGGCTATAAACAGATTACGATCCCAGACCTTAGGGACGCATATAACTTAATTAAGATCAAAGAACTAAGAACCTAGAGACCCTAGCGACGCACCCTAGAACAAAACCATAAGATAACTTAGACGAACTAAAGAACCTATAGACCTATTAACGTGGACGAACACAATCTGTAATACATCCGTAACTTACAGAGTGCGTGTATCCTTAGGATCTAACGATTACCAGAGAAGCCTAAGTTAAGCCGAACTTTTTACGTAGTAATTTAACGCATTAGATAACGCCTAAACGCTTAAAACGACCTCCGAAAGCTAAGGAAGCTTAAGGACAAGCTTTAGAAGGAACTAAGGAAAAAGTAAGGACAAACGGTTAAGACCCTAGTAATAGGCAGAAAGACCCCTAACTAAAAGATAGCCAGAAAGGCCTAAGAATAACTTAATAAGATACTATAAATCTAGGAATACTAAGC
>LFIW01000289.1:0-91052 GCA_001625285.1 Colletotrichum incanum
TTTTAAAAAAACCGGGGCCCCCCCCAACCCCCCCCCCCCCCCCCCCGTATCACAGAGGCCGGTGTGGAGCCTAGGAGGCAGGCCCCGTCCCGGAAGCTTGGGTCCCATCTCGGGGGAGTCCGAGCAGCAAATGACGAAGCGGGAATCGCCTGTCGGCACCGTCGTGGTGGGAGGATCGAACAGGGGCCCATCATCAAATCGACCCAGATTCCTAAAGATCTTGTGAAGGGCAGCCCCGTAAGGCGAGGGACGGCGAGGCTGTGTTGGCGTTACCGAAGTTGAAACAAGCCGCCGGTTTGCTTGTGATGGAAGAGAACAAGTGGGTGCGTCGCGCGATCGTCCGCGTGGGGCTCCTCCACACAATGGACATGTCCATCAGTCAGATGATTCGGCGTATCCAGATACTCGGTCATGTCACCGTATGAAGTCATGCCTAGCATGCCAACGTCGAGAGAGAAGCAGAAGGGGAAAGAAAAAAAGGGCCCGACCAGGGATGGTGTTGGAGGACCCTATCAGAGCATCCAGTGGGCATGGCACCAACATGACGACCCCCGGCGGCCGTAAGCACAGCCTGCCATCGAGTGGAACTTTTGGGTCATGGCGATGCCAGCGACTTCCTTGCTTCTTTTCTGACATGCATCTTAGGCCAGCGGGGGGTGTTGCGGGATTGGCCTGTTGCTTAGGCCTGTTGCTTCTCACAATTTTGCAGTGAAGACGGGTGGGACGAGGCGTATTGCAAGGCAGTTCGTTTGTCTACTTGATTTCTTCTAGACTCGGAGCTCGCGATCCTGGTTGCTGGTACCTGGCAGGAGGATGGAGCTTTCAGACAGATAGCCGCGGGTTGCTATGCATCAGACCCATCATGCGGATGTTATTGCATGGATTCAATCCCAGATACGCATTCCCTACGTCGATTATCGCCAATGGACATACCCGAGAGACAATGAGACGATGCCCAGTGACGTGCAGGCACGAAGTTGCAAAGTTGCAACGCAGTGACGTTCCTTGCACAACTCGACCGGGTCATTGATGGAGACACACCGCATGCCATCGTGTTGGTCACATAAATTCCAACAATCAGAAGCAATCGAGTATGCCACGCTGTTGGGGTCCATCATATCAACCCTTTCCATTCATAGGGAATCTGGAATACCATGGAAGAAATTAAACAATCAGAGAGCTGCCGAGGTTACCGGTCAGACTGCCGTTCCGAGCATCTAGAAAAGTCTCATTCTCGAACGACGCCGGTCCGCAAAGGTCTTAGCCCTGGTGTCGAGGGGTCTTTGATTCGAACCAAGACTCCGGAACTGGTAGCATGTCCGCAGGGTCCACGTCCGTGGTTGGAGTCCAAGCAGCCGTATCCCTCCTCATACCAAAGAAGCGGGCAGAGACGTCTTCGGAGGCGGCGCTGTGCGTACGTGGGAACCAGATAACCAATAGACCCGGGTTCCAAGCAAAAGGGAGAGTCGGATGGAACTTCGCGTCTCAGACCCTGAAGGGGCTGATTATCGGCGGTCCTGTATTGGGTGGCAGGGAAACCCTCACGACGGGCGGCAAGCACTGGGATGTCTCTTGATCAGCGCATGCCCAATCATACGTCAGAGACGATGATCGGTAGGGCTGAGGAAGGTGCAAAGAGGCGTAGATGCAGCGAAGGCTGGTGAGATGAGGTCGGTGCAGTCAACAATCATGGATAGTTGTGGCTCCTCTGCCAGGCAAGAGACAACGTGGGCTGCTGGGTCGATGGCTGAGTAGCGGCGCTAAGGCAGGCGATATGTAGGCGCACTCGAGGCGGATTCCAGTGGTGTTATTGGATGCGGGGAGGAGTCGCCGCCCTAGCCAGAGCACCCACTCGCAGAGGACATCGATGGATGGTTCCCCGGCCACGTAGGACCTTTGCCGACGCTTTTTTCTCCGTGTCGTAGGGCTGAGATGTAGGGAGGAAGGGAAACTGTCGAGAGAGAGGTAGAGAGAGAAAGAGAGAGGGCCCGCTCAAAGCGATGAATGCATTTGAAACCCCCAGCGGAAGCGGGCCGGCAGGATGGCTATTGCATGTGGCGCAGCTGACATGGCCGAAGCCGTGACTGAAGCCGAGACATTGCGCGCTCTGCAGACCGGCCTGACTCTGGCTGTCTGCTGAGATTGTCCGTCTCCCGTACGAAGGACAGATGAAGAAAGGGTGACGAGACCGGACGGAGGAGGTTGTGTCGTTGCCAATGGTTGTGAGAGGTAGCGAAACATTTGGATACTTGATCAGGAACATCTGGTCAGTGCGTGGATACATTGAGATGAACCAGTATACTTCCTGAAAAGGGCGATAACTTGTCCAAGGGTACCTAGGGTAGCTATCTGTGGGGAGTATCCATCTGAAACCCAACTGCGATCTTTGTCCTCACTCAGTGATGTATGTCGTCTAAGTGGCTGGGATGCGGTTTCGTGTAACGTATTTTGGACAACGATGACATTCTGACGGCGATCAGAACTTTGACAGGTGACATATAGTGTCAGGGTCAATCTCGCCGTTGGGGAACCTCTTTCTAGGTTGTAGGCGAGTATGTTTGGCGACGGCAAAGTACGCTCGACGGCATCCTCCTACTTGAATTGACAAATATCACCAGGCAGCTCAAGCAGCCTATGACGAATTGCTCGCAGTTGCATACCACCCCCGCCCGCATTGGTATTCCTCAGGTACATACTTACTGCCTGCGAGACAGGAGCATCTCACCTAACACAATGCCGTCGAAACGGGCCGCTCGCGTCTGTATGATACGAGGACTCCTGCCTGACAGGCGCTGCGATTGGCGATACGAGAAAGAGATACGGATGCCTGCAGGCCTTGCATGCCAAGAAAATAGCAGATGTGTGCTGCCAATTTAGTCTAGAAGAAAGAGTGCTCCTTTAATGTTGGTAAAGCCTATCTTTAGGATATGGCTTTCATTGGGCTTACCAACAGACCGCATATTGCTCGACGTATCAACTCTCCATCCATGCAAGTGAATATGGGCATGAAGCCATCAGCAGTAATGGTATGCTCGTTGTGCCGTTGCCTGTATAACGGGGTCTTGGCGATAACCAGCTCGTCCACCACAAACTCAACATCCCTTCCTTGGTGTTGTGCTCCTTTCGACATCCTTCGATTATCAGCATCCGTAGGAAAAAAAAAGGGGTACAAGGATGGGATCATTGCTAAGAAACATGGACTCGAAAACCGAGACTCGAGAGTTGCATGCAAAAGGAAAAGAAATCGGAAACACCCTCCCATGTCGATACGTTCGTTAGCATGCTGTTGCTGAAATGTCCCTCTTAAACGCAACCGCCGTCTTCTTGACGCTCGGCCTCCGGGCCCTGGCTGCCGCCGTCCCGAGCACCGCCGCAGCCCCAGACGACGGGACACTACGGGCGTCGGCAAACCGTTCGCCATTGGCGTCTTTGACGATTTTGGTGGCCACAGTACGTATGTTGTTGGCACTGCGGGGTCTCAGACATACGGCGAGGTAAAGAAGGAAACAGTTGTAGATGTCAAGGTTCTCCCAGGGCTTGTACGTTGGCATTCACATGTACGCAATTTAGGAGTTAATGATCGACGCTGACACACGCCTACGGCACAGGGTTCTGGCACTGTAGCGACGGTTCTCGACGGGTGCAACTGGGCCGTCAAGAAACATCACCGAGATCCCCCAGCCGTCTGGCCAAATCCGTCATAGGCACGAGTCGCGGTAAGGAAGCCAACTTTTGCTATCGCGCCAGTTCCCATAGGCACCCATGTCAACACATCCATTTCAGGTTTCCCCGTCAGTACGGCAGTCTCGACCCTTGACGAGGCGGTCAACGCAGCGTACGATCTAGGCGTAGTGACGGCGGTGTCGGCCGGCAATCTGAACCAGGGATGCCAGTCAGCGGCCGCTCGGAGCGTGCTTTCACGGTTGCGGCCACCGTACCCGCGCCCCCTTCTCCAATTTGGGTCCTTTGTCGAGGTCTTTGCGCCGGGCGTCGCGGTGCGGTCCCCCAACCTCGGCAACGGGACCACGACATACTCGAGCACGTCTCAGGCTGTCCCCCCCCCTCGTCACGGGTCTCACCGCGTACTTGAGGGCGAAGAAGGACCTCGCGGTGCCGGATGAGGTGTTTGCGAGGGGGAGGGAGCTTGCAGTCGAGGACGTGATGAGAGACGCCCAGGGCATTGCGAATCTGCTGGCGCTCAACGGCGCTGCTACCGTCCAAGGCGTGGCCCGCAGAGCCAAGAAATTAGTGGTGTAAGCCGGCCGCATGTGCTAATGCTGCGTTGCTTGGGCCAAAATCTCGGCGCCGTGGGAGACACAGAAAGGACCGGATTCTCTCGTGCTCCAGCAAAGAATCTCTTGATGGGACTCTATCAATGGGCCTCACGCACGAAATCCATGACATTCCCGTATTTGTCCATTGCTTCGCTCTGTCTCGACAAAGGTATCACCGGGTTCATGTTGCCTCTCTGGCCTTCCCAAGTCTATGACGTTTACAGGGTAGCTCGTCTGCATTACTTTCAAACGACTCAAGGCAACAGGCAGACGGTGGTTCGATGTCACACTTACGGGCCATTGTATTGATTCCGTAATGAATATTTATTTCAGGAGCCCGCTTTGTAAGCCCGGCATTATGGGGTCGGTCGGTCGGTCGGTCGTTCGAGGCACGAGAGAGAGGCCAGCGCGGGATCGTCGCAGTCTATTGGCAGCCAGCGGCCGCGGTTACCCACAAACCGCCGGGACGTTGACTAACCTTCGACTCGGAGCGACTTGGTGACTGGAACGAGACTGGAGGGCTGGGCCGCTAGAAGAAGAGGCGAAGGGATGAAAGGGGGTGCCTTGTCAAACAATCTACAAGTGAGCACGTGTGTCGGCGGGGAATCCACCGCGACTGCGGCGGCCCCCCATGCTTCTTCCCCACTTGCCGTTCTCTCTGGCACCCCTGTGTTCAGAGTCTCTGCGTGTTGTGACGATGATGACCTCTGTGCCCCCGTCGCTTGCAGGGCTTAGCCGCCGCCCACCACGAAAGAGTGCAGCACGAGGGAATTGGGGGGAGAAAGAGCAGCACAGCTACGGAACCAAGCTTCGTGGAAGCAGACTAATACGTCGTTGGTGTCATAATTCGAGGGAACAGAAGCATGGTTGAAGGAGTGGCCGAGACTAGAGCATGCGGGAGACGAACACGACGATGGAGATGAAGCGCGGAGTCGGTGGCGTTGATGTGTGCGCGACAAGAGAGAATATCCGAGAGACGGAGGGGATGCCATGTTGGAGAGACCAGAAGGACGGGGGCAGTGGGAGCCAATCGACTGGCGTACCCGGGACGTGTTGAGGAGGAACAGCGCCATATTGGAACCACTTCCAATATGCCTCTTTCTCTTTTTTGCCGTGGTCTGGCAACTTGGTGACCGGATGTCGCACCGGCGTCGTGCCCCTCCCATGCCCCAGACCCCAGCAGGTTTCGGTTGTTTGGGCTCTTGCCCTCGTCAACCTCAGATGAACCCATTGCCTTTTCCTCCTTCCCTCCTTTGTGCCGACGAGGCAAAGAAACACCGCCATCTGTACCTCAACACGTTCTCCAAAACCGTCGCACAGAAAGAAGGGTAAGGTACGACGACGAGAGCGGAAAGAGCAGTGCCACCGATTGGGACAAGCCCAAGGCTAAACATCAAATAATCAGGTACTTGACCCCCCCTGCACCGCTTGTACTTCGCCAGCGACGAGAGGTACCGATGTAGCATTCATGTAATTAGTTGAAGGCATATGATGGCCGGTGTCGCGTTGCACCGGGGACGTATTACTGACAAACACCCTTCTTTCTCGTGGGACGCTGACTTCTGCTCGTGCGCAACTCTTGTCGAGCAACGCAGAATTCTCGTACCGTTAACCCAACCATCTCCAGCGTTGCTCCTCATGCCACTGTCCATTTTCCGCCCGTTCGCAAGTTGCAGGTACTTGGTTTACCCAAGCAAGCAATGATTGAATTGAGCCTAAAGCATCCGTACCGTATGGTGCGCATACTTGCACACAGACGTAAAGCAGAGACGCGGCAACCAGACGCCTTGTCTTGCCTGGAGGGTTTCCTCCACAATGTTTGCTTCGTTTGGTGTTCCCCCTTGTCTCTTTTGATCGTCTGCAATAAAACAGTACGAGGCCAAGAGTGACGGTGCGGTTCTTTGCGAGTGTCACTTCCCCTTTGGCTGTGTCTCCCGCAGCATAGGCAAGCCGATCCCGAGGCCCGACCCCCCGACTCCGACTCCATCGTTTCCCTCTACACTCTCCCTTCTTCTCTGCTCTTGGCTAGGCTCGGTGTTTCTCGCTTCTGTTGGTTTGGTCCGCTCTCGACGGATAACCCGCGGCATTTGTCTTCTGCCCGCACAATTGCTTTCTTCTCTCGCTCACTGCCTGGACTGGCCGGGGCCATCGATCCCACTTTGTCCCAACCGGATATCATTTCACTACCCGACTTTCCCGGTCATCTTCCCCCCTTTGCTTCTTCTGTAATTTCTCTCCTACACTCAAAACATCGACTTTGATATCGGCGTCGGCAATACCCCATCATCGTCAGTCACCATCACAAGCAGCATCGCCAGATACTTGCCAACTACTACCACCTACCCCTGGCCATCCTCTTCTGTCTGATGCTCCCCACGTCAGCCCTCCCTCCGGTACATACCAAATCGACGTTGGAGGCCTGCATGCAGTGCGCAGCGCAGCGCAGCAACGTATCCCTCAGTCACCCTGCCTATAAACCGCCAGCCTATCCCTCCACCATCGCCATCGCGCCGCTTCGCACCACACCACAATCGACAAACATCCCGGTCCACGTCTGCAGTCTGCTGCTCATTGCAAGCCCCCTCTAGCCTCCCAGACCTCTCCACAACGCGACCTGCTCCATTGCTTGGCTCTGTGGCTCGCTCTCTCGTGGATCTCGGCCTCCCCCCCTACCGACCTACTCGGATCCCCCTCACCCCTGGTCCCTGTGGACCAAGCTATTGTTTCGCTGCTCCATCCACGTCCAGTGGCTTGTAGCGTCACAACACTAGCTACGGATGCCCAGGTCCGCCCTCTCACACACCTTCCGCCAGCCCTATATTACTCTATCACCCGTCTCTCGCCGCCCCCAAACCCCTTCCCGCTGTGAACTTGTTCAAGATTCCGGTAATTACGCATAACCAGCAACCGTAAGCATACCATCATATCAGCCCTTTAGTCGAGACGAAATCCCCGCCACTCACTGTTGCCGACTTGCTTCAGTTTCCCATCAGCACACTCAAGCAAGAAGGCCTTGTCGACTGTGGTGGTTCTCCTCCACCCACATCTGTGCGCCCCCAACCCACCGTTTCTTCTTTGCGTTTACTGCTGCTTTAGTCATGTAAGTACCAGAGCCCAGAGCTCAAATCGAGGGATAACCCCGTCTCTCGAGCAGATCGCCCCTCCGCCGGACCTGTTCCCCGACCTGGCCAAACTTAAGCTAGGCCTGCCCTGTCTAACCGCCGAGTTCACAGACCACCCGTCATCGCGCCGACCCTTAGCTTCCCTTAGCTGCCCTCTCCCGCCCTGTCTTCTACACCACCAAAAGTTTCCCGAGTCCTCTGCATTCTGGCCAAACTTTTTTGCTCTGCTCCTCATCTTCGTCGAAACCACTAGCACATATCCCGTGGTCGAAAATACAAAGCCCTGTGCGATCCAAAGCCGCAGGCGATGAATGCGTCCAAGCTGTCGCTTCGGCCATAAACTTCAATCTGCACACCTCGACAATGTCGTCCTACAGCAACGCCGACGCCAACTCGGCAGCATCGACCAGCCCCGCCTCCTCCGACTCTCAGCAGAAGCCCAAGAGGGCCAGGACCAGCAAACCGAAAGTCAAGACAGGTTGTAACAATTGCAAGTACGTAACACATCCTGCTACGGTTCCATCGCGAAGCAGAGCCTGACATGCTCCATGTAGACAGCGGCGCATCAAATGCGACGAAAAACGACCGTCTTGCACCCAGTGCGTCCGTTCGAAGAAGATCTGCACCGGCTACCCGCCTCCCAGCCGCAGCGCAAGACCTCACGAGGTCCTCGCCATTGCTCCGAAACCCCTGGTCGCTGCCCAGGACGGCGTTGCACCCCTGCGAACGTCCCCCATCGAGGGGTTGCCCCCAAGAAGGCAACACAAATTACAGACTCGCCGTCCAACCCCCCCGCAAACCCCGAGTGCACCTTCAATCATTACGCTGTATCGGCCCGCGGGCAACCTTCAACTGACCCCGCAGGAAGGCCTCTATTTCCAACTTTTCCGCTCTCACACCGCAAATGAGCTATCCGGCTATTTTGACTCGGTTTTCTGGACTCGGACGGTCTTGCAGGAGTGTCACTCCGAAGATGCCATTCGACATGCCGTTGTTGCACTCGGGGCCCTCTACAAAACCCTGGAGCAGTCATGCGAGTCTCCGCCGGGCTCGCCATCCGATCTGATGAGCCCCATGGACGGAGCATACCGGCACTGGGAAGTGGCGGTCAAACAGTACTCGGAAGCCATCAATGCACTTGTCCAGCTCCACCGAGACCAGAAGTCACACCGAACTCTGCTCATGGCCAGTGTGCTTCTGGCCTGCTTCGACTCCTTCGTCGGCGATCACAGACAGGCGATACGACAAATCCAAACCGGTCTCAGCTTATTAGAGAAGCTCAGGGCCGAGAGGAGAAGGTCGTTTGTACCCGTTCCCGAGGAACCCGTCGAAGAAGAGCTCGTTACCATGTTCACCAGACTTGCTATCCAGGCCAAGTCGTACGACATGGCTTTCCATTTCCCTGAGCCTTATGTGATCCGACTGACTCCGCAAACTCCCGAGCTCCCTCAATCGCCACCTTCAGACGCCGGCAGCTCGCCGTCGTCCATGAGCTCGATTTCTGTGCCTGAGCAGTTCTCCAACCTGATGGAGGCCCGCATCGCCTGGGACAAACTACTCGAAAAGATGCTTCGCTTCACGGAAACTTTATTCGTCTATCAGAAATCGACAGGTGCAAACGGCCCAATGGGCATCCTCCCGAAATCGCTCAAGCAATACGGCATGAGCTTCAAAGGACAGCTGGACGCCTGGTCCGAAGCCTTCGACTACCTCCTCGAGTCTCGCACGGCCCCGGGTGTCAGTCACCAGGAAAAAGCGGGCATCGCGGTCCTGAAGATGTTCCAGATCATGAGCCAAATTTTGTTCCTCATGACATACAGCGACAGCGAGTCACAGTTTGATGTGTTCCAGTCTCACTTCAAGGCCATCGTGGACCTTGCTTCCGAGGTAGTGGGTGACGAGGAAAGGCGTGCGGCGGCCAAGAGGTGTCCCGACCCCAGCCAGTGTCCCCACCGGCACAACCATTCCCCGGATATCTTTGGTGGCCATGAGTACAATACATACCACATCAAGCCAAGCTTCAGTGCCGATCTGGGCATTGTTCCACCTCTATTCGTGGTTGCGACCAAGTGCCGTCATCCCGTTGTTCGACGACAGGCCATTCAGCTTCTCAGGAGCAGCGCTCGCCGGGAGGGCATGTGGGATAGCGAGCTCACGGCGCGCATCGGGCAGTGGGTCGCGACGATTGAGGAAGAGGAAGATAGGTCGGCACCGTTGCCCGACTCGCGGGCCAGCTTTACAAACGGCAACGCGAGGAAAGGGTCGGTAGACTTCGGCGAAGGCATCCCTCTGGGACCTGGTGGCAATGCTCGTTGGGATGCGCGACGGGACAGCGCCATTCCAGGCCTCGTCAAATCGAAACGGTCTGTTCCTGAAGAAAAACGCGTCATGGTTCGAGCGGTGGATTTCGATCTCAGAGCTAGGTTCGCCAACCTGCAGGTTGGCACCCGGGGCATCATCACTGGTATGCCAGACATGCGGTCCAGGGTTACCCAGATAACGTGGTAGCCGGTTACCGGAAGGAGTGACACTTGTTGCTTTTGGGGTGATTTTGATGCTTATGCTTGCGTATTTGGCTTTTTGATATACCCCAGCGATTTGTAGAGAGTATAGAGGCTACTGAAGCTTGATTTCTTTTCTTGGATTTCCACCTCTCTACTCTCCCATTTCCCCCTCACTACTGTCCACACCAAAATTCATGAGTAATGATACGAGGATTGTTGCGAGCGATTGACTTTATCAACATGGTTGCTAGGACGAACTATGTGTCTCGGCTGGCCGATTTGGACTCGAACGAAGCTGTTATCGCTGCGAGGAGCGGAAAGGCTGCATTTTGGGAGGAGTTGCATGATCTTCAAAGAAAAAGATCAATACTAAGACTGCGCAAGCAATAGTAGTCGAAGCTCATTGGGTAATGGGGGCGGCAGCAGGAGGCTGGTTTTCATGAAACAAACCATAACATAATTATTCTGGCACGAATAGAGTTTCCAACCGTCGAAGTTCAAGGTTTCCAGGCTTCCATGTTTGCATTGTACATGTAATTTTAAGGATGAGCGCAACTCAATCGCGAAAATGTCCAGAACACGAACGCGAACACGACAGGGAGCGGCTGGTACTGCTTAGGCCGTGGGGAGATGGGACGGTTTCTGAAATTGCGGTGCTGCTCTCTCAAGTGGCGGCAAATTCCCCAGATAGAGGGAGCTACGCCGATAAATACGGCCGTCGACGTGTACAGTGTGAGAGCCATATGTCAGGTGGATCTCTCGTCCGGCAGGAGACGGCATCGTCGTCGGGACCCTGGTCCGCGCAAGTTCGTACAGTGCTCGGACGTGGTGGGCCACATCCGGAGTTTAGCGGATCCGAACATCCACTTTTCCCCGGCAACGGACCGAGATGAGCTCCGGTCCGCGCAACGAGTCTACTTGCAAATGGAGGTTTTCCCAGCTTGTCTCTCAACCAACCCAGTTAGGGGTCTGAGGAACATTCAACCCATTTAGGGCATCTCTCTTCCATTAAAAAATGGTTCAAAGTAGTACGTCGTCACCAGCTCTGAACCCTTCAGTGTGTGGAGAACGCCGCATAACAGATGGAGGCAAGTGACTTTGGAAATCGGATTTGCGTCTACGGCAGGATGTCGGCTTTTTTTTTGTTTCGTCGCTATTCTAACAGTGTAGCGGGATCCTATGCGCGCGTACTTGCTTCTTTGTAGAAGGACAACGGGGGACGGTAGGCTTGCCCTCGCCATGATCGGATCCTGTGTTTGGTCACAGCATGCCTCGTTCACCACGAGGGTATGCTTGATATATTTGCACAATTCCGGTTTTTGACGGCCGCGGCCAACACAAGCAGTTATCGGGGTTCACCAGCGAAAAAGAAACCAGACCAGAGGCACCACAACTCTGTGTCGTCTCCTGAAAGGCGGTGGCAGGCGTCTCCTGGCATCCCGATGCCGGGATCTTGCTGGTCCTACTTTGCGCGATGCTGGTGTAAATTTCAGCGTCGGGACGCGGTGACATCCCGTGAGCGACGTGAGCGATGCAACCACACCCTCAGTCTGGTCTACGGAAGAAAACCAAAAGACGGCAATCACCCAAGGAAGCTGAAATTTGCAATTCCCGCGGATGGGTTTTCTGATAGAAACCGGTGAGCAGAACCCTGAGTTGCGATTGCTGTGCACTTCTCCGACCGGGACTGGATGGTAAATTTCCCGGACCACACACACGCCATAAGCAGCAGTATATACACGTCAACAAAACCAAGAGGCTCACTCGCCCGGCGTTTTGGACTTTGACACATTAAATTCTGAAGGGATGCCGACTAGCATCAAGAGAGAGAGAAAAAAGCCCCTCAGGAACACAGCTCACGCGTAGACAAACAGAGAAGGTAAACAATAACGCACCGAGCAGAGAGAAAATAACAACAACCGCTGAGGGGCAACCACGTTGAACCCCTCAGTGGATCGCGATTGGTCATTGAAAAAACAGTGAAAAAGTCAATGGAGGATACTAGTGGCGGCTAAACAGATTTGAGAGCCTCTGCATGAAAAACACTAACAGCGGCTTCCCAGTCTTGATGAGCGGATACCGGGCAATTGCCGCTGTTAGCTTGGCGAGGCAATGGAAAACCTTTGCCGGGCCCCATCCGCGTTGGAGAAGGTCGACGATCTAGAAGCCACCATCTGGCAAATTGCGATGTGGGGGACTGGGAAGCCGAGTCGTGGAGGTTTTTTCTTCTTTTTTTTTTCTTCACGGAAATCTCAGAGTTGGACAACTTGGAAGACGGTGATGGTTCAGGGTTCCACCGAGGGGAGAGGGGCTTGATGGAACCCCGCTAAGAGACCCCGTTCCCCCCTTCTCCTGGTCTCGAAGGACCCCTAATTCTTCTTCAGCGTTGAGCATAAGCTTAACAGGCTGAGGTCGAACCACCACCGGCGACTCACGTTTGTGAGAGTCGGTTGTGTTAGTGAGAAGCACCTCCCCGGCACTAGATGGCTTGCTTCGAGAAAGACTCTGGAAAAGGACATTCCTGATTGGGCTTGGGCCCCAGAGACACATCAGAGAAAACCCAGCATATGCACGAGGCAACCAGTCCGGCCATTGCCCCGCCAAAATTCTCCGTCCAGCGTCCAATTGTCGCTCCAATGTGATGCCAATTTCTGCGGGCTGCTGTGCTGATGGATGGGTGACTGGACCGGGCATTCTGAAAAGTTCGAGATCAACAGGGACGTGGGGACGATCCAATGACATCAGTCACCGCTACTCAACCTTGAAGCTGGCACACACACACGCACACACAGACTGCAGTAGGCACAGCTAGAGGTGCACCGCAGGTGCAGGTAACCCGGAGCTTGCGCCAGTTTGGAAATTTTTGCCAATTTTTTTTTGTTTGTATCCGTCGCAAAGCAGCCAGTCGCCGTCTCCCCCCCGTCCTTCGGCACCACAGTTCCCTTTTTTTTGATCCTCTTCACACAGAATTTTTCCCTCCCTCTTCCACTTGGAGAAAAACAAATCAGAAAAAATATTTGCTAAGCAGTCCCGGCGGTCTCTTCTTATTTAAGAGACGTCCCCCAAGGTGAGACACACTCTCTGTTTGCTGTCTTTTCATCTTTTGCGACTCAAAGCTAATTACAACCCCGCCATTTAATCAGTACCCCGCCAACGAAGAACGTGAAATCTCAGAAAATTTACTGAGATTCCCTTTCTTCATTCTTAATCACTTCAACCCCCCTTACAAGTTTTCATCACTTCACTCATATACTACCGCCAAGATGGTTGAGATGGTTGATACCGGTGTCACCTACGAGCAGCTCGCTGACCTCGAGCGCGAGTTCGAGGAGGTTGAGAACCAGATCGGTACGTTTTATCCAGTTTGCTCAGGACCGATCCCTCCCATTCCAAGGACGTTTCTTCGCGTCTTCTTCCTAATCCCCCTGATATGATACTCCCCACAAGGAAAGCTTCACCAACACTGACATCGTTGTAGTCCGCAAGCAGTACGAGCTCTCCAAGCCTCTGTACGAGAAGCGTGCCGCCGTCATCTCCAAGATCCCCAACTTCTGGGCTCTCGTCTTCGAGCAGTCCCCCGCCGAGGTCGACGAGCACATCCAGCCCTCCGACGCTGCCCTGCTCCTCTCCTCCCTGAAGAACATCTCCGTCTCGCGCCCCGAGATCGACAGCGGTGCCGCCAACGGCGACCCCCGCAGCTTGACCATCCGCTTCGAGTTCAACGAGAACGAGTACTTCGAGGACAAGGTCATTGAGAAGACCTTCTGGTACCGCCACTCCAAGTCCTACTCCGGCCTCGTCTCCGAGCCCGTCGACATCAAGTGGAAGGACGGCAAGGACCTCACCGAGGGGCTTCTGTCCCTCGCCAAGAAGGTCTGGGACCAGGGCCCCATCACCCCCGGCAAGCTGACCGCCGAGGCCGAGGCTCTGAAGAGCAAGGTCGAAGAGACCGGCATGGGCGGCGTCTCCTTCTTCACCTTCTTCGGCTTCGTTGGCAAGCGCATCTCCCCCGAGGAGAGCGCCGCCACCCTCGTCAAGGAGATTGCGGACCTCCAGGCCCGCAAGGAGGGCAAGAAGACCGACGAAGAGGAGGATGACGAGGAGGAGGAGGCTCAGGACCAGATCCAGTTCGAGCTCGAGATCTGCCCCGACGGTGACGACATTGCCGTCGCCATCGCCACCGACCTGTGGCCCGAGGCGCTCCACTACTTCAGTAAGTCTCTCCGTTCGCGAGCCGCCGACGCCGATGAGGAAGACAGAGACTTACTCTCGATGATAGCGCAAGCGCAGGAGGCCGCTGAGATGTCGGACGCCGACTTTGAGTCCGACGACGAGGACGACGAGGACGAGGAGATGGGCGATGCCGATGAGACCACCCCCAACAAGAAGCGCAAGGCTTAGATGATGACCATGACGATGAAACGCCTTTTCTTTTTCTTTAGACACACAACCCTGGTGATACCATGATCATCCCCTAGAAGGGGGGAACTTCAATACAAAAGTTTTTATTTTGTCACATCATGTTCTGTTCGTCTCAATGTTCCAACGTGACTGCATCTCAAGTCCATGGCCGATACAGTGTGGCCTTCACTGAAGCTCAAGCCTTTTCTAATACTAGGACTGCTTCGTCTTGCTGCGGCAATCTCGCATGTTCAGCCCACTGCCCGACGTGCGGGGAGCTCACGTCGACGAGTTCATAGTCCGCTAGTAGGTCACAAGGTGGGAGTGATTGCTGGGTACGGTATGGAGTGCTGCTCCTGGCCGACTCTTTGAGTACAAGGTACTCTGAACCAGGCTTTTCCCAAAACTGATGGCGAGGCCTGCGGGTAAGGGGCTGGGTGCTGGCGCCTCCTCCGCTCCCAGAAGCCCACGGCGGGGCCGGTTTCAACGATGAGACTGGCGTTTCCACCGACAACACCTATGACTGAACCTATGGTCGGCTGGGATGACTGAGATCATTGCGCGTCCGAGGTTGGGCTGCTTGAGCCATCCACTCTGGTCGGTGTCGTACCCGGTGACGGGTTGACCGGTGCCGCTATCGCTTTCAGTCCCTGGTCCACACCATCACGCAAGGCTCACTTACACGGACCGAACAAGTCCATCACTTCATCGCCACCTTCTACATCACAGGGTCCAGGCCTCTCTGGTCATGCTCCTATTGTAGCACATCAGGTCGACTCTTATAACGCAACCAGCGCATCATGACCATCTGCGCAGCGCCTCTTACGTCATATCGAGGACGCAGAGCTCGAGTCTCCATTGGCCCTGGCCAGTGAGAGACTTCGGAGATCCGAGACGTCCGCCGAAGGAGAGCACTTGGGTGATTGCCGACGCCGAGGCAGGCGTAACCTGCTCGACGGGTGGACGTGCCGGTGGCGTTAAAGAAGACGAAGCTGGGCAGGCTCAGGAAGTAGACCTATCGGAGATGCCGCTGTAAGGGAGCTGAGTAACGCGCAGGCATTAGTTCCCGTAGCATGTTGAGGTTAATCTCCGAAGGCGACGACGACATACATCTCGTACGTCTGTTGGGCCCCAGGACGCCCATCGTGCAGAACTTCGCCTGCTTCATTGACCGGGATCATCGTCGATTGTTGAGCGTATCATTCGTCGGCTGAGTAAGTTTCACTGTTCACGCGTCGAATAACCCCGTTGGTTGGAAAAGGGGGGAATGTTGCCGGTTGTTGGGATCGTACAGGGTCACCTTGTTGGAGTCCATCTCCGACCAGCCCATTCAGGACATTGAGATGGGCCCCTGGTCGCCAACCAAGAATAGAAGCAGCCCGCTCGACCCAGACGGCTAAAAAAATCCATGGCGCTCCTGGCAAGGGTCCTCGAGTCGCCGAACCCGGTTGAGGACGTGTTCGTGAGCTTCCCGGATGATATATTGGAAGAGATAAACCCAATAGCGCGAAATCGATGTCCTCGGGCACAGGTGCGTCGGTCTAGGGGCTCGCGAAGAACCCTCTTCTAAGTAGTGTTCTACGGCTTTGATCTGTTATAATGACGCATACATCGACCGGATGAACTGGTTGGAGGCGACAACATTGGCGAGCGTGACCTTAGATCAGGATCCGCCGCCGTTGCCGTCCACTTCGAAGCGACATCTCATCCGGCGGCGGCTAGGCAGTAGAGCGTCATGCCAACTTGAACGAACCAGGGAAGAGCGGTCGCGCCAGGTGGCTTGCTTGTTGGACTTGAGGTTTGGTCAACATTATTCGTGGTTCTTTAATGCTGATAGGGAGCGTAGAGTCGACTAGGAATCGTTCCGACTTGGACGGGGGACAGACTCCGCATTGAAAGTATCTTTGTACATACCAGTCACTGAGGAGTGGTTGATGGCCGTTCCATGTTTGTCGTTGCAGAGTTGAGAGAGAGTTCGCCGCCGTCTATGTACATACAGTTACCAACGAAAATGACTGGAGAAACCAGAACTATGTATTCTAGCTATGAAGGAGGCAGCGATAATCGTACCCTGATGAAATCGTTTACCTCGAGAATTCAGACGTCGAGGGTGTATTGTTACGCTGCGTGAATCTCGGCCTTCCGCAGAGGTTCCAAGAATAGTTCAACACTGTCAACCATGACGGGAGAATGAGAGTTTAGTTGCACATTGAAGAGAGTCACACACAGATGGCTTACCACGAGCAGACATGTAAGTTTCCATGAAGAAGGGAGTAGAAGAGTAAGAAAGCGGAGGAGGGACAGGCCACAAGATCTTGTGGCATTGCCAAACGTACATCGTGAGCTCGAGGCAATCCACACCAGCCGCTGAATTAAGTTTAGTTTTCTCCTTTACAAGTGCCCAGTCTAACATGTATTGTAATACAGCCTAGGAATCTTGACAATGGCGCCCTTTTGATCGCTCAGGGTAGTGTTTGACGCTTGTTTCACAGAAGAGCTGTCCATCGGCACCAGCTTTAGAGAAAAAGACGTCCAAGTCCGGAACCAGAGCGGAAATGACTGAGCTTGGGGACAGGAGACACCGCATGCTAACTTCGACGGGCCAGGTTGAGCGTCCAGTCACGGTTCTGTCATTTGGGGCTGCGGTTGACCATGCGCACAAGGGATGTAGCCAATGCAGGTTGACAAACCAGGCAGGCTACCGTCTGTTTCCTCATGGGTTCATGTTGCGCACCGGACGAACTCTGCAACTCCTTCGACGGGATATGGGAGGAAACATTTGATGTATCTTTGGGTGGAGGGGACGATTGTTAGCCAGACCGCTCCCATGCCGGCGATGTTTAAGCTTAAACTCAAGGTTGGACCCGCTCCATCCGTTCTTTGTTCCTTTGTTCCCGACTCCGGGTTGGGGTCACCTGCCATCCGCACCCCATAATCGGGCGTTTCCTGTGAAATCCAAAACCATCACTTCCTGAATTGAGACGCTGTATTCGAATTTGGTGACAAGGACGTTTAGTTCGGGTAGCATAGCTAAAGTCTGTAACTGAAAGAATGTTATGGGAAGTGACAGGTAATTATGTTATAACCGACTTAGACATGGCTTGCCACCTGTTGACCAAGGATGAGAGACCGGCTAAGAGAAAGCCTCAGAAAAATAGCTGTGCATTTTTCATCCATTCAAGTAGGCATAGGACTGGGTCCTCGTCCACAATTTCTTGCAGCGAGTTGGCGCGTTTGCTGCTTTGAATATACTTAGGGCTCACAATTACCCGTAGGTAATAAGCGGTCGACTTGAAAGCGACTGCACATCTATCTTTGTACCCTTTAGTTTCCCAGTTCACATACGATTGCTGTATTACTCCAAGATGTAGTCGCTCTTCGCGCTCAAGTTCCAAAGCCGAAGAAGCATCCACCATCCTGAATTAAAGACTCCACTACCCCTGCACCATTACTAAACCTATACACAACACATATGTATCTGGGCTTGGCTCAGCCTGGAACTCGTCTTTGCAACATACCTGACAAATCATGAAGGATCATCTTCGTCGAGTCGTTCGGTAGATAAATATTATTCACCGGCACGGAGGGTTCGGCTCTCGGACAACGAACCAACTCTTCAGGCCGATCCGATGCGGAGACCGATTCAGTGACATAGCGGGGATGTCGGCGGACGCTTACCGGACGGTTTCGGACAGATCTACGCTTCAACTATCCGACGTCCAATCGATACAATGCAGAACTAGGATACTCTTCTATGCCATATCGGAGTTATGTCGCACCCCAACATGCCATCGGTCATGGTATTTAGCCTGTACTCGAACATGTGGTGCCGTAAGCCAGCCTTCAACGCTGGATGACGTCAAAAGTCTGGGGAAGTAACAAAGTAGAGTTTAGCGACGCGCATCACAAACTCCACGCAGCGCCGCGCGGGAGCCCACCCACACCTGCTTACCCGCATCTAGCCATCCTATGGGGAGACGTCCGATTCCCATCACAGCTCACTCGCGCTCGCTCTCGCCCTTTCGTGTGTGCTTCATTTGTAAGCTATGGTCCTGGCTACGGACGCCCCCCTGTTTTTGATACATAAGGTTCTGCAACGGGTTACCACTCTGCCAGGTCATTCTGATGCTTGTCTGCAACTAAAATGAGACCATCTTCAGCTGCCTCTAGACGAATCTCGAAGCACATTATTTTCAGCGGAAAGCACACCCATTTACTCGGCCAAACGAGAAGTACCAACATGGCGACTGCATACAAGATCCAAATCCCGGCGACAAACACCGGGCTGTGGAAGTTTAAGCAGCAAGACGCCACTGCGAATAAAGTCTCTGAGCTTTTGCAGGAGGACCTGAAGGTGGGGGTCTCACTCATACTGAGCTCGCTGCAGTGAATCGCATACTGACTATTGCGTCAGAAACACCATGTCTTCTTCAATCAAGATGGCTTCCACAACCATGTAAGTCCTCAATGACAATATGCACTAGCGAGCCACGTCCGCTAAGCACAATTCAGATCCCTCACCATGTCCTGGCCCTCTACGGCACCGGCGCAGGCCCAGACGCCATTCATAGGGCATACAACGAAAACGCAAACTACCAAAGACCGGCCAAGGAAAGCCACGCCAGCATCGCAGACGAGCTGCACGACTGGGAAAAGACCAAGAAGTATCTGGGCAAGGAAAAGCACTACTCCGACTTCCTCCTCTTCTACCAGCGCGAGATCGAGAGGCTGGGCTGGGAGGCGGCGCTGAACGAGTACCTCTTCAAGGGCGACGAGCGCGCCAACGACATGTTCCAGCGCATGTTCGCCGGCTTCCTGCACCCCATCATCCAGCTCATGTACGGCGTCGAGTGGGAGCAGCCCGTTATCGTCGCCGAGGGCCTGGCCCAGGCCGCCGTGCACACGAACCAGCTCAAAGACTTCTTTGACGAGACGGAGAGACGGGCCAATGAGACTGCCAAGACGCCGATGCCGCAGATCGCGGAGCTCATCGAGGAGGTTCGGACTGACCAGAAGTTGGCCAAGGCGGCGGAGATGAAGGATGCGAACAAGATCTTTGATGGCGTTATGAAGCGCGCACCTGAGGAGATGCTCAAGATTGCGAGCAAGGTCAAGGTCCTGCCCGAAGAGTTGGATGAGAGGACGGCCGAGATGTTCCACAATGCCTTCTACGTCGCTGGTGGTGCAGCTCTCCACCCGGGAAAGGAGGTAAAGTGGGATTTCTTCCTGATGTGAGTACCGAAGCCTTTGGCCACAGCTGTAAACGACTAACGTGCGCACAGCCATCACACGAACGCGGCGCCCATCTTCCTTAGTTTCAACTCTAAGCCCTGGATCTCAACGGAGAACAAGGTTCGTATGCTGGAGCACAAGATTCGGATGGATCTCGTCCAGTACGCAGCACGCGGCTGCCCGCAACTTCCCCTGGACGAAGTCAGGTCATACAGGCCGAGGGACAAGGACCAGGGCAAAGAGCTGGTCTCGAAGCCGTCAGGTAACAATATCACCCGCTGCCTGCATGAGCAGAGATACTGACAGGGCGCAGACCTCCTCCCAAGGTTCCACAACATCCCTGACGATGGCCACACGATCAAGGTAGTACGGGCTCTTGCTATCTGCCACGAACTGTCTTCCAAGTATGGCGACAAGCCCTGGATCAAGATCAAGGGCGACGATGAGTGGCTCAAACTGTCCTACATGCTGTTGGATGGAACGGAGCACTCCGAGACGAGGTGGGTCCGTTCGGCCGGTCTCGAGGAAGCATGGAAGGTAAGCGGAGGACCCCCCTGCCTTTCCGCAATCATGTCTAACTTTTCCTAGGACATTCCCGCTCGCGATTGACTAGCCGGTGGTATCGGGATGGGGTCAAGATTGTGAAGAGACAAGGACGACAGACCGCATGCAATCAGAGCAAGCGGCGGGACAGTTTGACAAAACGGGGTATACATTGTAATAATATCTATATCTAGTCCAGCCCAATCCATCCATCTCCATCAGAGTCACTCTGGCCCTCGTCCGCATCTCCGATAGCCAGTGTCTTTGCGGGATGATCGAACGCGGCCAGATCAAGCATTTTTACACCACTCGTCTCCTTCTCGTTGGCCTGGCCCAACAAGTAATCCACCATGTACACGTTATCATCCGCAAGCCTCCTGATCTCGTCACGCATCCTCGAGACCGCCCTCGCGACAATTCTCAGCTCGACGTCCACCTTGTTCCGGTGCTGCGTGAGCCAGGCGCCGTGCTTGTCCACCAGTGCCTTGACCCAGAGCAGGCAGAACTCGATGTGCGGCGTCTCCTCCGTCTGCGCGGCGACGAAGCGCAGTAATCTGGGCACGTAGACGATGGGCATATCCTCGACGACGAGCGCAATGTCCGTGTGCGGTATTGACAGGAAGACGCGCTTGATGAGGCCGGCCTCGTTGAGGCGGAAGGCCATGACCAGCGCCTTGAGGTAGTCCTTCTCGTTCTCGAGGACGGCGAGCGTAGATGCAGGTGTGATCTCCATGTTGAGATCGAAGGGGTCAAACTGCAGTAGGTTGTCGAGGCTGTAGATGAGCAGGCCCTCGGTGGAGGCGGCGCAGAAGGCAGTGCCCGTGGGAGAGAAGGCTACACCCGAGACGCGAACTTCCGGCAGCTTCTTTCTCGCCGAGGGGTCGCCGCGCTTCGAGCCCGGCAGGGAGAGGTCTCTCCTGTCTTCTGGGTCCGAGGCCTCACCCTGGTCGTCGATCAGGCCGTCGGGACCGGCTTCGGTGAGGAGCTTGCTGTTGAGGAATTCCTGCGTTCCGGACAGAGACAGATTGACGCTGACTGTGTACTTCTTCAGGAGAACCATGGTGTGCACTGAGTACAAACAGATGTACTTGCTGTTGCCACCGGCAAGCAAGCAGCTTCCGTCCGTGCTGTACCGAATGGTGTTGAAGCTCTTGGTTCCCGCCACGTTGGCTGCCGTCCTGCGGTCAGTAATCTTACGTCCACCAGACACATCGCGACGGCCGTCCAATCCTGACACCTGCTCGGCATCCGTGATCGACCAGAAAGACAGTTGGCCGTCCAGTGTCGAGATAGCCAGCTGCAACGAGTCGGGTCTTACGGCGATGTCGAGGATATCGGCCTGCAGCTGCAGAGGCTCGCTCGTCTGTGTCCGATTGAAAATAGACCAGATTCTTGCGGTACGATCCCAGCTACCACTGATGAGGGAGTCTCCGTTTGGTGTGAATGCCAAGGCTGAGACCGGGCCCTCGTGGCCAGAGAGCTGGTCCAAAAGCTGCCCTGTTTGCACAGACCAGATATGGATATCGAAGGAGTCCAGAGACCCAGCAGCGACGACCTCGCCACTTGGATCGACAGCCATACACGACCATGATAACCTTGTTGGTGCCGTGAACGTCCGGAAGTTTCTGTATCTGATGAGATCCCACGCTCTTACTGAACCGTCCAAACTGGATGTGAAAAGAACGTTGCCCTTTTTGGAAAACTCGCAAGCTGTCACGCCGCTAGTATGCTCGGTGAAGGTAACGATACAAAACCCAGATTCGGTATCCCACACCTTGATCTTGCCGTCATCTGCGATCGTGACGATGCGCTGTCCGTCAGGAGAATAGACCAGGTTGTTCATCGAATCGAAGTGGCCCTGCTGCTTGAGGATGTAAGACTCGGATTGCCATTCCCACACTAGCAACTGTCCGAGCTTCGATGCGCCAAATGCCAGCCACTCTCCGCTCTTGTTGATCGTCACGAAGTCAATATCGTTTTGTGAGATGTTCAGCGTGTGAATCATGTTGAAGTCGGGCATTTCGTAGAGGCCAAATGTACCGTTGGAGAAACCGGCGACAAGGAGATTGGACTCGGGGTGGAAGGTTGCGCATCGGACATGCGCGCTGTTCTGCATGAAGTAGTGTCTGTTGACGATCCTCCAGCGCATGTCGTCCTCGTCGACGTCGACCATCTCATCCTCGTCACGAACCGGCTTTCCGACGTATTTCCAGTCAAACACGGCGCCATCCTTGCTCACGGTGTAGATGGTCTCCTGGTCCTCGGAAAACCAGGCGCCAACCACAGCTTGCTTGTGGCCAGAAAGCACTGTCGGCACAAACCCCTCCTCCTGATTCAAGCTCCATATCCTTGCGGTCAAGTCCTTGGAAGTACTTAGGAAGAATCGCGAGTCGCTGGACCACTCGATACTACGCACGTCGTCAAAGTGCTGAGTGTGGGTGTGGTATTTGACGAACGGCGCAAACTCGAGCTCGCCCTCGACGTTCGCATCCGGAGTGGACGGGACATGCCAGACCTCGATCTTGCGACCCAGGCCGACTGCGAAGTGACGTCCGGAGGGCGAAAATGAGAGAGCGGTAACGGAGGAGCGGAACGAAAATCGGTAAATGGCAATTCGGCGGAGGACGTTGGTCAAAATGGCCTGGCCATCTTCGTCAATAGACAGCAGTAGGTTTCCTCGAGGAGTAAGGCCGATTCGGGAGATGTTTTTTCGATGCGCAAAGGGTAGGGTGTGTGACTTGTTGCTGGAATGGCATATTAGCAAACAAAGACCCCAGTCGCCGTCGGCGCGCGAGACGGGAGGACATACTTCACGAGGTCGAAGACAGTGACCCTGTTCCCCACGGGCGAGAACAGATGGGTGCCATCAGGGCTGAAGAGCAGGTTGCCCTGGCAGTATACGGTGCCGAGCAAATTGGAGAACTAGAAATCACACCCAGAGTCAGGAACCGCATGCGCATGCCGGAGAATCTGCGAAACGTACCTTGAAATCAGTCTTCATTGTCAATTGGCACCCATTTCCTGGCCTTGAAATCGCTGCCGAAAAAAAAATCCGAACGTACCTACCTACCTTGAATAATTCTTATCGATTGTGGTGGGGTCGGCGAATCATTCATCCTCACCTCGAATTCCCGTGTTAATCCGCTTTAGGCTAGGCCTGCGGTTGGTGAAAGTGCCAGGGGGAAAAGGAGACTGATTGGCAGAAAAAGGGGGTCCTAATTAGTCCCCTGGGACTTGCCCAATGAATGCGCACCTCTCAACCCCAGAAGGCCGGCAGGGAAATTTGGAGGTGGCACCTTTTGATTCCCCTGAAGCACAAGCTCGAAACCTCCCCAACTCAACAGTCAACACGCCCACACCGCAACCACATCACGAAAACAGTCGCCTGTTCAATTGCGATACTCGCGGCCCACGAACCTTTCCCAGGCATCACGAACGTGTTTTGAGTTGTTCCATCGTCAATACCGTCCAAAATGGCTCCTCCCGCCGCCGAGAGCGCTTCACCGATTGGTATCGCCAACCTCCCTAACCAGCGACACAAGATTGTCGCCAAGCGAGGTGCTGCCTTCACTATTATGGTAAGTCGAGTCTGGTGCGACACACGCGAATACCTCGGGCAGAAATGACTGACACAATAACCAGGTTGCGGGCGAGTCCGGCCTGGGAAAGACTACCTTCATCAACACCCTCTTCTCGACGACCATCAAGAACTATGCCGACCACAAGCGCCGTCACCAGAAGCAGGTCGACAAGACCGTTGAGATCGAGATCACCAAGGCTGAGTTGGAGGAGAAATTCTTCAAGGGTATGCTGCTATACTATTCAAACCGCCAATGTGTGGATCATACGATTAACACGACTTACAGTCCGCCTGACCGTTATCGATACCCCCGGCTTCGGCGACTATGTCAACAACCGCGATTCGTGGATGCCCATCATCGAGTTCCTCGACGACCAGCACGAGTCCTACATGCTTCAGGAGCAGCAGCCTCGCCGCCAGGACAAGATCGACCTGCGTGTCCACACCTGCTTGTACTTCATCCGCCCCACCGGCCACACCCTAAAGCCTCTCGACATCGAGGTCATGAAGAGACTCTGCTCGAGAGTGAACTTGATTCCCGTCATCGCCAAGGCTGATACCCTTAGCCCTGCGGACTTGGCCAGGTTCAAGGCTCGCGTAAGTTGACATGCCAAAACCGTGTAAACGAACAGTTGCTGACCGTGTTGTGCTCTAGATCCGTGCCGTCATCGAGGCTCAAAGCATCAAGATCTACCAGCCCCCCGTTGAGGAGGATGACGAGCCTGCTGCCCAGCACGCTCGTAGCTTGATGGCCGCGATGCCTTTTGCCGTCATTGGTTCCGAGAAGGACGTCAAGACCGGCGACGGACGTATCGTCAAGGGTCGCCAGTACTCTTGGGGTGTTGCCGAGGTCGAGAACGAGGACCACTGCGACTTCAAGAAGCTGCGTTCTATTCTCATTCGCACCCACATGCTCGACCTCATCCACACCACCGAGGAGCTGCACTACGAGGCCTACCGCGCCCAGCAAATGGAGACCCGCAAGTTCGGCGAGGCCCGCCCCAGGAAGCTCGACAACCCCAAGTTCAAGGAGGAGGAGGAGGCGCTGCGCAAGCGCTTCACCGAGCAGGTCAAGATCGAGGAACAGCGCTTCCGCCAGTGGGAGCAGAAGCTCATTGCCGAGCGCGACCGTCTCAACAAGGACCTCGAGCAGACCCACGCCCAGATCAAGCAACTGGAAACCGAGCTGGAGCAGATGCAAGGAAGCGCCGTCCGCAGCCACGGCCGCCGCTAAGGTTGTCCGAGTGTGAGGGTTTCCCTCGATTTTTGAGCGGTTTATTCCTGGGCAGTTGGTGCTTGCTGGATTCTCGACACTTACCTTACTTCTTCGCTTGCCGTTTGGGGATCGAAAGCACCAACCCATTGCAATATCCCTATCTTCTCGATTCGTCATCATGGATATGCTAGTTTCTAGCCAACTGCAGTGGCCCTGGCTCATTGGTTGACTCGTCGACGTGAGCATGGGTCTTCACCGCAAGTCGAAAAAAAAACAAAAAGAAAAAGAAAAAGATGCGTGCCTCCCCAAGCACGATATGAGATGGACGTTGCGTTTGGGAGCTTTCTTCTTTCCAACACCTGTTAACCCCCCTTTTCCCGTTTAGTTACCCCCTGTTTCTTAGTCACGATGTAATCCAGCTCACCTTTTCATGATACCAAAATTAATGAGAAAGGCGTCTATAATTCCTAAATGTTTCATGCGTGTTCGTAACGAAGTGCTAACTCTGTGTGTGTGTATGTGTGTGTGTGTGTGTGTGTGTGTGTGCCTGTCCCATGATGTCCTGATGTCGCCCTAGTTGGTATCTTTAACATTTACGCCGCCTCGTCCCTAGTATGGTTTGTTTTCTACACTACACAGCGTCCATGGTGGCTCTAGTAGTCAGTTGCTCGTTCTTGTTGCCCAGCTTCGAAATTTGAAGAAATGCGTCTACGCCGTAACCCTCAAGGCTATGGAGCTCGAGGCTGCCCGCCCAGTACTCGGCATAGACTCTGCTCAGGGGGAGCCCCATGCCCAGCCGCAGGTTGGGTGGCCGGGTCGTCATCGAGGATAGAGAGTTCCCGTGGCTCGGGGTCTTCATATCCGCACGCCCCAGCTCGTCCGAGACGTGGAGCTCCTGCATGGTGGCGGCCAGCTTGGGCACTCGACCCAAGTTCTCCAACCGGCGCTGGCTCTGCGGCCCCTTGCTAAAGGACCAGAGATACGGCAGCTCTTCTCTCGGGATGCCGCCGCCCTGGTCGGAGATGCGGATAATGACGTGCTGCTGCGCCTCACAGATGGTCACCTCGATGGGCGGGACCTTGGAGTCCTTATTCTTACCCTGCTGCCGCCGCTCTACGACTGCCTGAACAGAGTTGCGAAGCAGCTCGCCGATGATGTACTCGAGGTGGCTGAGGATGTAGGGGAAGCTCGCCTCGAGGTGGCCCTCGACCTTGATCTCGGGGACCTCTACGTCTTGGCCATACGTCGAGCGGGCGAGGCTCTGGACGGCGCGGGTGCATCGCTCGATGACATCCTTGGCGATGCACTTGATGAAGACCTCGCCTATGAACTCGGACTCGGAGAGCTTCGCCCCGGGCGAGAACCACGGCGAGTGGTACGTTTCCGTCAGGGCGAGGTGCTGTTCGGCGATGACTCTACGGGATATTCTCTGGCAAGGGGGCCCAGTTAGGTTTGCAAGAGGTGGGCGGTATCAGAGGTATCAGCGGGACTCACTGATCTCAGGATGGTATTCATGAACTTGTCGAGGTCCTTGGCGTCCATGCGGCCTCTGCTCTCCAGAATTCCCATCGACAGCTTGGGGATGACGGTCAGGTGCGCCTTGAGCATGCCGCTGATTATCTGGCAGAACTTCTCGTTGTCCTCTAGATTCTTAATCTCCTTGATCTTGCGAAACGTGTCGAACGCATTGTTATACAGCTCGTAGACTTCTTTTATGTGGGGATTCGTAACTACAACGTAGGGCAGTTGTTGCATATCTCGGATGCGATGTGCTATTCTGTTGCGACGGGATCGACAAGTCAGTTCCTGAACACCCCTGCGGAGAGGTATGACGCAAAGAAGGAGGGAGGGGGGGGACCCTTACCGAGTCGGCAGCTCAGTTCGAACGTAGTTTGCAGAGCTCAAAAGTCGTGATTCCGTGAGGGACCGGCCGAAAACCATGAGCTGTCGCAAGCTGATCGGGCGGGCTTCTCTCACGACCCATCTGGCGGAAACGAGGCTTTGTTTAGCATGTGACAGAAAGGCACGGTAGTTTCGAAGAGACGGGAGGCGCACTCGTCCAGGACCGACACCGGTCTCCAGGTAGAACTGCTCATGGAACGCCATGGTGACGGCGACACGCCACGCTCACGCAGCTTGCTGACCCGCGCGGGCAGCGGTGCCCTCCTCGAGGCTGATGTCAATCCGCATCGTCTACCGGCATGCCGCAATGCGATGGAAACCATGCCGTCGATTCCATGCGAGGAGAGGTGAGAAACTGTGTATAGTCGAGGTGGGCAACGGGTTTGCGCAAAAATTCGATTTCGGGGGAGGAGATGCGGTCGAGGAGGGCGAGGTGGGTGTGATATGAGCGAATTTTGGGGGAGGGACTGTCTCGCGTCGGGTTGGGCAGCTGTTGAAGCTCTCTCGAGAGGGCGTGACCGGTCGACAGATTGGATGACTCTCGCATCAAGAATGGTCGGGCGGTTGCTACCTTGACAGGGTCTGGAACTACCCCACACTGCGGAATCGGCGCACCATGCTGCGGACTGCCGCAACGGGCAACCCTGGCTGGACTCCAGTGTCCAGTCCCTCTCCAGCGGCCGAAACGATGTGGTGTGATTGGGCCCCATGAGCAGAACGGAGCCCCCACCCTTCAGCGCGGTGCACTGAAGCTTGGTTTGAAAGGTGCCCGCCCTCCCCGTCTGCCAAGGTGTGGACCGGAGTTTCTTGGTTCACAGGAGGTTGATAGACTCGGTCAGCACAGGAGAGCCGTGGGAGGTTCGGGTCAAATGCATGCGCTTGGTGGTTGTGTAGCTCGCGAGGGGTGTTTCTTGCTTGCGCTCCCGTGTGCTGGCGACTGGAGTAAAGGGTTGAGAAGGTTTAAGGAGACACTGCAACGCAAGGCAAGGCGACAACTTTCATCGACACTCCATCTTCAAGACCACCAAAGCTAAGTTTGGTTTGCCTCCAGTTGACCTTGGGTAGCGCAACTCATGTAGAGCCACTCAGGCTGGATGCTGTTGCAGAGTATGGCCGACGTACATCCGTCTGAACCGTTCCAAGGCCCATACAAACTACGTTCTTGACTAGGGGAAACCACACAAGGTAGAGCTCAAACACATGTTGGGCCTTGAATAGTCTGGCCATGGGGAGATGTTTTGTTTTACCGACAAGGCCAAACCTTGTGCTGTTGCAGAGGCGCGACAGTATGCGGCGCTTTGCCATGCTGTTCGCATGGGTCGTAGACCGCGTAGCTTCTTGAATAGGTAGACCTATCCTCTCCGTATCGCGTCACGGGCTTACGGAGAAGCCTGGGTGAGAGCGGCAGTGGCTGCAGACTGCACGGATGAGAGGACTAGGGGACAAGGCCCTGCGTCAGTGTTCGCTTGCGTTGCTGATTGGAGCGAGTGGTGGGGTTTGAATGTCACCAACTTTCGACCACGGAGGGAATCCTGCGCCGTTAGACATGGCCGTATCCAGAAAGACTATAAACCAGCCTAGCTGTGAGGTATTCTTCAGATCGACTGGTAGATATGGTTCTCTCATACTTCAACTTTATACAGTCTAGGTTGGTGGTCCATACTTCCACATATCCATTGCTTGTAGTACACACCATTGGGCACGTTGCCTTGGTTATCTTGGGCCACCTTCAGAGCCAGGCTGAGGAGACGCGCACATCTCGGACGAATAGAGCTACCACCTCATGACTAAGGCGCATGGCGCAAGAGCTGGCAAAGCTCACTTCAGCCGAATCCAATGCTTCAGACTGCCGGGTTGAGGCACCGCAGATCCCATTGGATGCTGGATCTTTTGTGTCAGCACACGTGCTTGATTCCCTATCGAGAAGCAAGTTCCCGAAAACCAAGCCTTGGGGTTCCCGGGCAAGAGGTGGCTGGCGTAGTGAGACTACCAGCTCATAGATATTTGACAATCAGGGCCAGCTTTCGTCGACTGGGGGGGGGGGAGTCAGGTTTGGTCCCCATGCCAGATGTCTGGATCTAGGTTTCAGGCGGTGGGATGGATAGTATTCTTAGAGTAGTGCCTCCCGGTTGTTTGGCTTCGCGGAGTTTAACCCCGTCGCGGTTTGGGTTGTGCTCAACTGCTCTGTTAGCAGTGGTGGCTGACATCCAAGGCAACAACAAGGCTTGTCAGCTGCTAGAAACGCTACACTGCATCGCCGACATTGGGCCTGAGGAACACTGGTGAGATGACAGGTGAAAGAACCAACGTATGAATCAGCTCTGTTGGCGGTCACAGCAACGTCATTGGAGGGGTGGGGTGTTGTTCTCTCCAATGAGAGGAGGAGAGAGCAGGTGCAGCTTGGCCTCTCAGTCCAGTGCCTTACACGCAAGCCCACCTTTGCCCCCCAATGCCCTTTGCCCCCCCAGCACGCGCACTCTGGTGCAGCTGGCTGGCATAAAAGGTCCTTGGGCCGTGGGAGAGCGGGGGCCTGCCTTCGAAACATATTCCTTGTGTGCCCGTTCTGTTAAGACTTCTCCTGCTTGGCTGCCCACTCAACCTAACAGACAGTACCTGGCCAAGCCAAGCCTGTCCCCCATTGTAGTGCTTCTCCCACACTCGATTCATCTCCAGCGGTGTCACTTTCCGGCAGGCTGTCTCTCCCTGCTGGCCTGTCGCTGCTGCTGCTGCTGCTGCTGCTGCTGTACGTACTGCGCCTCGCCGTCAACCTGGCTCGCCTCCAACCTTTCTCCCCACGACTGGATTTTGCTTGGTCTGGTGCATCACGCCTCATAGCACGGCACTCGCTCATTCACTGCACACAGGCTGGCTGGCTGTTGATTTGCTCCGTTGATTGACTGACTGACTACCTGCCTGCCTTGTGCCCGGCTCCGTCCCGCATTGCCTTACCTCACCTCTCACCTTTACCGACCGACCTTACACCTGTTTCCACGGTGCACCTGCTTGGACCAACCCGCCGCCTCCACCTTCCTGGTCTTGTCTTTTTGTTCATGCAAGTTCTCTTCCTCACCATCTACCTGCACCATTTCGCTACGACCGACCTTGTCCTGAAGAAGGCACCATTGCTCGTTGCACCCGCCGTTCCTGGGTCCCAAACGCAGCCTGCCGCTTGCCCTCCCATCACCTGCCGCCATCCTGCCGCTGCGGCCCCTACTTCGTCATCGAAGCAGCATTGGCGCAAATCGCCATTTTTGCTGTGGTTTCCTGACTGGCAACGGCATCGGCTCTCGCTCTCCCAATTTCTTTCACGCCACTGCAGGTAAACCATGGTAAGCCACGAACCAGAATCAGAGACAACAACTGCCCCTCTGCCCCTCTTGCCCGTCTTTCTTCCTTGCTCTCGCCCTCTTTGAGCTCCATCATCGCAGCCTCTCCTTTGGTTGACTCCTCGTCTCCATCTGCTCCCGCGACGGCTTCACCCTACTTTTCCATACCCCGCCATTCGGCCGAGCCAAGCTCCCTACTAAACCCAACCTTTGCCTACCGCTCTATGCATTCCTTCCCCGGCTGACCTTCCACTCCCGTCCACACCACCAACGCGTGACCCCAGCTAACCCTAGTTTCTACCGCCGCAGAGCTACAACAACGATATTCATTCACCGAACGAGATGGTGGTCGACACCGACGAATACGTCGGCGTGGCCGACTCGGAGAAGGAGCCTATTGCCATCATCAACCCCGACAATCTCGACAATGAGGCCGAGCAGCTGCAAGACTTGCCTATGGCAAACGACTGTAGGATTTCCAGTCCCTTCCATAGACCCCCACCCGGCTAACTCGGGACAGTCGATGCCATGAAGGAAATCATCTTTCCACACCTCCACGAAGAGCCCGAAATCGTCGAAGACGTAGTCAACACATGGACGGTCGAAGCATGGAGGTCAATGTCGAAGAAGGAGCATGGCCCCGTCTTCCAGGCCGGCGGCTTTCCATGGTACGCCGCCTCCTCTGCTCGTAGCCCCCCGTGATCGTGATCGATGACTTCGCTGACATCAACTCCAGGCGCATTCTCCTCTTCCCGCATGGCAATAACGTTGACCAGTGCTCCATCTACCTCGAGCATGGATTCGAGCCGGCGAACATTCCCGAAAACTGGAGCTGCTGTGTGCAGTTCGCCCTCGTCCTTTGGAACCCGAACGACCCGAGCCTATACACCCACCACACAGCGCATCATCGATTCACCAAGGAGGAGTCAGACTGGGGGTTCACCCGTTTTCTCGAGCTCCGGAAGATGTTCAATGTGCCCTGGGAGGGTGGGAGCCGACCTCTGTGTGAGAACGAGACCGCCAACATCACGGCCTACCTCCGCATTGTCAAAGATGAGACGGGCGTCCTATGGCACAACTTCAACAACTACGATTCTAAAAAGGAGACGGGCTACGTTGGCCTGCGCAACCAAGGCGCCACTTGCTACCTCAACTCTCTGCTTCAATCCTTGTACTTCACCAACGCTTTCCGCAAAGTACGCCCGAAACATTCTCCATACGACGAGACTAAGTGCTGACGTGCTATAGGCCATCTACGAAATTCCTACCGAGAGCGAAGAGAGCATGGGCAACAGCGCATACACCCTGCAACGTCTCTTTTACCAATTGCAGACCTCCGAGCAGGCTGTCGGAACCAACGAGCTGACCAAGTCATTCGGCTGGGAGACGAGGCACATCTTTGAACAACAGGACGTCCAGGAGTTGTCGCGGAAGCTAATGGAGCGCATGGAGGAGAAGATGAAGGGCACCCCGGCTGAACACGTCCTTCCCGAGATGTTCAGTGGTAAGATAAAAACTTACATTTCTTGCGTCAACGTCGACTACGAGTCCAGCCGTGTCGAAGACTTCTGGGACATTCAGCTCAACGTCAGCGGCAACAAGAACCTCCTGGACAGCTTCAAGGACTACGTCCAGGTCGAGAAGATGGATGGCGAGAACCAGTACTATGCTGGCGACGAGTTCAAGCTGCAGGATGCCAACAAGGGTGTCATCTTCCAGAGCTTTCCCAACGTCTTGCATCTGCAACTGAAGCGATTCGAATACGACATTCAGCGAGATACCATGATGAAGATCAACGACCGATACGAATTCCCTGAGATTTTCGATGCGTCGCCGTACCTTTCAGAGGATGCCGACAAGTCGGAGCCATGGACGTATCAGCTTCACGGCGTACTCGTCCACAGCGGTGACCTGAACGCCGGCCACTACTACGCGTTCCTGAAGCCCGAGAAGGATGGGTGGTTCTACAAGTACGACGACGACAAGGTCACCAAGGCAACGATGCGCGAAGTGCTCGAGGAGAACTTTGGCGGAGAATACCGAACGCACCCTGCCAACCATCTCCGGGCACCTCTGCAGAAGAAGACACCGGTTGTGCGCCAGAACAGCGCCTACATGCTGGTTTACATTCGCCAGTCGCGTTTGGACGACATTCTGTGTCCCGTCACCAAGGAGGACATTCCCCTCCATCTGCGATCGAGATTTGAGGAGGAGACGGCTCTCAGGGAGGCCAAACGCAAAGAGAAGGAGGAGCAGCACCTCTACATCTATGTCAAGGTCATCACGGAGCAAACCTTCAAGGCCCACGGCGGCACCGATCTGACCTCATTCGATGCGGATCATGCCGAAGACGAGGGAGCACCCAAATCGTACCGTGTGCTTCGTTCATCGACAATGGAAGAACTGGTGGCGACCATTGCAGAATCTCTTGACCTGGATCCTCGCAAGGTCCGTCTTTGGATCATGGTTAACCGTCAGAACAAGACTATCCGGCCCGACCAGCCGATTATGGATCTGCGCCCGACAGTCGAGGAGTGTTTCCAGCGAGCGGCGGCACACCGAGATCAGTTCTTGAGGGTCTGGGCGGAGGTCGCTGAGGAGACCACGCCCGAGGGCGAGGCAGTCTGGCCGACCTACCAAGGACAGTTGAACGGGGTGGTTGTGAAGAATGATCTCATCCTGATCTTCCTCAAGCACTTCGACGTCGAGGCGCAGTCTCTCCACGGCATTGGTCACGTCTACATCAGCAAAGAGAAGAAGGTCGAGGAGCTAGTCCCCATCATCATGAAGAAGATGGGCTGGGGCGACAAGCTGCCGTCGGATGAGAAGATTTCCCTCTGGGAGGTGCGTTGATAAATGAATGTGCTATTGTATGCGTTGCTGACTCTTCTGCAGGAAATCAAGCCGACCATGATCGAGGCTCTGAAGGCTAAGCAGTCTCTCAAGGCCGCAGAACTGCAGGACGGCGACATCGTCTGCTTCCAAAAGACGACAGAGCGCAAGGGCGACAGGAACATCCTTGAGAAGCGTCTGGGGCTGGGCGATAAGCAAGCAGCAGAAGAGCCGGCAAAGAAGGTCGACCGCTTCGACGACGCGAGAGAGTACTACGACTTCCTCCACAACAAAAAGACCGTCAAATTCCATGCGCACCCGACCCGCTGCAACCCGGACAAGTTTCCTCCCTTCGAGCTCGTCCTGAACTCCAAGATCAGCTACGACGTGCTTGCAGAGCGTGTTGGTGACAGACTCGGTGTCGACCCTACCCACATCCGCTTCTGGACCGTCAACTCGGCTACCGGAAACCCCAAGACAACAGTAAAGCGCGGAGTCAACCAAAGTTTGCAGCTCATTCTGAACCCCTCTGGATACAACCAGCTTAGCTCAAGTCAACGAACGGACGCCTTCTACTTTGAGGTTTTGGACATGAGCTTGGCCGAGCTGGATACTAAGAAAACTGTTAAGATCACTTGGCTTAGCGAAGGCATCACAAAAGAGGTATGAGACAATGCGGACCTCGAAGACATTGAGCGATACTGACCAGATGTAGGAGCACTTCGACCTTCTTGTTGCCAAAAATGGTAACATTGAAGACCTTATCCAGGTCTTAGTCAAGAAGGCTGGCATTCCTGACGAGGCTGAGGGCGGGCGCATTCGCGTGTACGAGACAAGCAGTCATAAGTTCTACCGCGAACTCCCGCGCGAATACCCCGTCATCAGCATGAACGACTACACCAACGTCTTTGCAGAGCGTGTTCCTGAGGAAGAGCTAAATGAGGAAGAGGCAAACAACTTCATTCAGGTGTTCCACTTCCAAAACGAGCCGAGCAGGGTCCACGGCGTCCCTTTCAAATTCATGCTCATCGAGGTACGTGCTGGGAATGTCGGAGAACGTGAGGCAGAACACTGACATTGGGCAGGGCGAGAAATTCGCAGATACCAAGAAGCGTTTGGAGAAGCGGACCGGCCTGAAGGGTAAGAGCTTCGAGAAGATCAAATTTGCCGTAGTCAAGAGATCCCACTTCTCAAAGCCACAATACCTAAACGATGGTAAGACTTCATGAAGCCGCTCACGCCCTGCATTGCTAACATTTTTTTCTAGACGACGAGCTGTGGAACGTGGCGACGAACGATGATGACTATCTCGGCCTCGACCACGTCGACCGGACGAGAACATTGAGAAATGGCGTTGGTGACCTGTTTTTGCGGTAATGCAAGGCGGCCGTTGTGCGATCTTGTATGCCGAATGAACGAGTTGAAGGGTTTTAGAGTTTTGACGGACAATGCATCCACGACCGCTATCGGTAGACGGCGGTGATACCAGGGATACGCACACAGTTTCATGGTTCTGGGGTCTATAGCAGGCACGTTTAGTCTCGACTCTTGCTTTTCCACATCAAAAGGCATTCTCATGGTAGGGCCAAGCAAGGATCACCGCGGGCCTTTATCCTCGTGCTCTCACAGTAGAGAACAGAATTCATGTAGCTTACTTTGAAGAGAAACGTTCAACATTTGGATTAGCCTTGGGGCTTTCGGTATCATGATATGATGCAAAGCCGGTCCAACACATAAGCTCATTGGGCCTAGATATTCTTGCTCGTGCCTTTGAAAGTGTAAATCCGGAGAAGACGCGGAATTTGCCCCCACCAGAGGTCGGGATGGCCCGCTCGGAGGTCGGTCGGCCTGGGTGTGCAGCACGTGCCCCATGGGCTGATAAGATAAGAATCGAAATTTTGCCTCCAGGTGCATCCATCCAGGGAACGTTTAACGGGGGCGGTCTTTGCTGGCAGAAATATTTAGGACCCATCAGCTCCCGCGCACTCCCAATCTGCGCGTCGCGATCGCATTACCGGCGTATTCCAACCGAGTCCCTCTCTTAACGACATCCATCCCAGTATTCTACACAATGGCTTTCCCCGGTGGTGGTCAGATGCCGTCACAAATGCCGCAAGGTGAAGTCCCCGGCGCCGCAGCAGCCGGCCTGGGACCCCCGGACCCTGAGATGAAGGCGGTAAGTCATCGATCTAGAGCTCTCTGCTTCCTCTGCGGCGACGCATGCGCGGAGGCGTTCACGGAAGATTGGGTCGCTAACAGAGTGTCTGGGTAGATGACCAATTTCATGGAGAACTGCTTCACCAAGAGCATCATGTCCGGTGTCATGGGTTTCGGTATGGGTGGATTGTTCGGCATGTTCATGGCATCTGTACGTTTGCTCTCCCCCCACCTTCCTTTTTCTTTTCTTTCTCAAGCTACAAGACCCCGGTGACTGACTGACGGCTCTCGACAGATGTCCTACGACACCCCCTTCCACACGGCGACGACAGCGGGCCAGACGACGGTGACGCCGATCGCGGATCTGCCCCTGCGCCAGCAGCTCAAGGTCGGCTTCAAGGACATGGGCACGCGGTCGTACGGCATGGCCAAGAACTTTGGCAAGGTCGGCGCGCTCTTCGCGGGCATCGAGTGCGGCATCGAGGGCCTGCGGGCCAAGAACGACCTCGGCAACGGCGTCGCGGCCGGGTGCCTGACGGGCGGCATCCTGGCCAAGAATGCGGGCCCCCAGGCCGCGCTCGGCGGCTGCGTCGCGTTCGCGGCGTTCAGCGCGGCGATTGATGCGTATATGCGGCAGCCCAAGGATGAGTAGGCGGTTAGGACGCGAGGGCTGCTGTTGTCTGAATAAGGGGTTCTATGGGCGGAGATTCAACACGCGGATGACCACATCCGCCGTCATTCCGCGCGGGTGGCTTGCTCACGAAGAGTCACGTCTGTATATGTACAAAAAAAAAAGGAGGTGGATATGCTTTGCATTGCACGGCGTTATGGAAAGGCCCCCGATTCCTGCGGTTTTGTTTTTTGTTTGTAGAGGAGTAAGAAGCGGCCTCTTGGGGGGAGGATATAGATCAAAACTCTCTCCACTTTGATTGTCGAGGGGTGTGTGGCGGAGGAGCTCCTGATTCACACTGGGAAAAGCTGTACACTCTCACAAAACGGTCGACGGCGCGGGCGAGATCACGTTTTGGCTTCGGTCGCTGAATGAACGTTGACCAAGAATAGAATTGTAATATAGACGGACCATTCTAGACATTATATGAAAAGTCGGTCGTTCAACCTTGATCGACCGGTCCCTGATGTCCTCCTGTCCGTCCATTTTGATCATCTACATCCCCCGTTTCCCCCTGCTCGTAGGCCGAAAAGAAAAAAGGAGGGGGGGAAAGGCAACCGCTCGCTGGCTCACGAAAGCAAAAGTCATGGACCGATCCCGTCACGGTCCTAGCCACCCGGTGCCTGCCTTGGTGGCAAACCATGGTTCATCTCATCTCATAATCTTCTGTCTCTCTCTTTCTCTCTCTCTCTCTCTAGCAATCCTCTACGACGCCCCCTTTTTACGAGGCCGTGTAAAAGTTAAAGGCCCCAAACTCCCAGTACGCCGTCTTGAAGGCGTCCGGGTTGTTGGCCTGGAAGTCGGAGCAGCTGGTGCCGCCGCACCCCGAGTCGGCGTATTTTGCCTCGACGAGCGAGCCGCACACGTCAATGTTGATGATGAGCGACTGGTTCTTGAAGTGGGAGCTCATGTCGCACGCCGTATTGGGGAAGTCGGCCATGGCGTTGCCCCAGCCGCTCGGGTCGGGCGACTTGTTGGTGATGTCGGACGGCACGGAGCTGCGCGCGAACTGCCACACGCGGATGCCCTCGTCGCGCCACTCCATGGCCATGTACCCGCCGCCGCCGTCGTTGAAGCTGGTGCCGTACGTCGACGTGGAGCCCTCGACGCCACACCCGGCGTTGCCGTTGGTCGAGTTCTTGCAGTCCGACTGCAGCGTCTTGCCCGTCTGCTTGCGCTTGACGTCCATGTCGCAGCCCGACGTCGTGTGCAGCGTCATCTGGTTGCCGTCGGTGCCCTGGTTGATGGCCTCCATGACGTCGATCTCGCCAGCGTCGGGCCAGTTGTTGGGGTCTGAGAACCACAGCGCCGGCCAGCTCGCGCAGCCGTAGGGCGTGTGCTTCACGTCGAAGATGAAGAGGCCCTTGTCGTACTGCGTCTTGGACTCGACGCGGACCGAGAACCGGCCGGTCGACGCGTCCGGGGTCGACGTGTTGCCGGTGGTGTGGTCCACTCTCAGGACGGCGGTTTCCGATGTGGCGTAGGTGAGGTTCTGTTCAAGTATGACGAACTGTACTCAGCTGGCGGTTCCAGGTAGTGAGTGACGGGGGGGGGGGGGGGGGGGTATGTACCCTGCTTGCGGCCTCCTCGGCGGCGACGTAGTGAACCATCCCTCCCGCTGTTTCCAACCGAGTCAGTGCTTACTGCGCCAGGCAGTTTTATTCTGGATGAGACACACTTGGATCGTATGTGTTGAAGTAGTTGAACTTGTCAAAGAAGTCCTCGCCAGAGTCTGTCATCATCAGCCAGAGGCTCGGGCGACGGGCGACGAGCCTGAGCATGGTTCCGTACATGTGTCACTCAGCTTGTACGACAGCTTTGAGTAATCCGGGTACCGGTTTTTGTTGTTCTGTGTAACGGTGACGGCGACGGCGATGACAACGATCACGACAACGGCGGCGCCGACGCCCGCCCAGATCCGCTTCGTCCAGCCTTTCGGGTTCCACCACGCCGTCTTCTGGCCGAGGCGCTCGTTGGAGAATCCGTATTCGCCCATGGTGCCGTTGTATTCAGAGTCTTTCATGGAATCCGGGTACGGGGAGAATCCCCTGGGCCACTCTGGAGTCTTTATCTCATCGCGGAAAAGTGGGTGTACCAATACCTTGGGCGGCACGACGAGGATCTCCGCAAAGGGTGTCTTGACATTATCAGGCAATACGGTATATGTGCCTGGCTGCGCCACGAAGACGCCTGCAGGAGGGTGTTGGCCAGGCCATGTTGCGGCTGCTTTGGGCTTCACAGCCGGTGTGGGGGTGGGAAGCAGCGGCTCTAGATCGACGGCGACCGCTAGAGATTTGCGCTTTGGTCTGTGAAGGACGGGTTTCGGGCCCTTCCAGTACTCAAACGGAGTGTAGCCGAGCGAAGTGTTTGGCCCCAGAGTTGGAACCATCTTCTTCAAGCTGATACGCCTCCCCGATTTAACTGAGTGACGATTACGCCTATCATACGTAGTATGTACGCGTATGCGGGTGGACCTCCACTCTGGTCCAATGGCCAGCTAGGTGACTAGCGGAGCAGAGGCAGGCCGGCTTCGTCTGCAGGGAACGTCGATGCGTCCTTTACATCAAGGGGGCGCGAACGCGAACGCCAGGCGTAGATTGCTCGTGTTACTGTGCCAGCTTCGGTCCTGCTATGGCGTGGTTTTCCCCAAAGTGGACGGGTGGCTCGAGTAAGCGGAATAAGAACCTTTGGCAGTAGTGGTGACGGCGGTGACAATATCTGTAAAGCGGCGGCGCAGTCCTCTCAGAGGGGTGAAGGGAAATTATGGGCAAGTATTAAGAGGAAGGTATTAATAAACGCCAAGGGTAGGTAAGGAACACACAATGTGCGAGGAGAAGAGATGAAGGAAAGGGAGAGCCACCGAAATCCAGTCGGAGGTGGGAAACCTGGAGAAATAAGCATCGATCGTGGTTATTCCTCACGGACAACTTGAGACCAAGACAACGACAATAAGGACAACGACGACGACGCCGCGTGGGGCAGGACATGATACAAGCTCCCTGACAACCAGCTGCCAACTTGGCATTTGAGCTTCGATTGTGCGTCCGAGCTATGGGTGATTCCCTGGAAATCACATACTTCAGGGGTTGGAAGCATAAAGAAACAAGAGAACGGCTGGCACCTCCACCCGGCCGCAAAATACGGGCACGGGTGTGATTCTGGCCAAAGGCACCGAAGCGGCCGCAGGAGCCAAGCTTTGGCAGACAGGACAGGCCGCTTCACAGGCTTCTGCGAGGCTCAAGGGCAGCACCCTGACAGGCCGGAGCGGCTGGGTCAGGACTAAGTCGCATTGCAGAAGAAAAAAGTCAACTCCTGTCAAAGTCATGCTGTCTCTGATGGCTGGCCGAGGCGTCCGGGGTGTTGTGTCTGGGACGAAGCTTCCATGTTCATGCTTTGGAGGCAGAGACGCCTCTCGGGCATGAATGACCAGGCGAAAGGGGAGGTCGACGGAACATCTGAAGTGGGCGTGTGGGAGCGTGCCATTGCAGGGACGAGGAAGACGAGAAACATAGATGGGATGGATGGGTGGAATTGGAGGGACTGGAGGGCCGGGGTTCCTCGGGCTGTGTCGAGAGATCAGAGATCGGAGTCAAAGTTCGACGCAGGGCTTAGCCTGAAGTGAAAGGGCCGGCTGTCATGTTTGGTTGTCGCTCGAGATGAGAAGAGAAGGGGAATCCGGATGGGTGCGAACGCGCCCAAGACAGTCGCCTCGGCTCCCAGACGGGCATAGCTACTGTAATTGCTTTTTCGTGCCCATGTTGGCAGGTGTTGGTGTCAACGCAAGAAGAAGAAATCCGATGTCGCACAGGATGAAGAAAGGGCGAGGTTGATGTCGGATGAAGCAGCCGGCAGGATCGACACTTCATAGCGCCTCATAGCGGCTGCGGGCAACTGGCGGGGGGGGGGACTCTGTCCGAGGTGATCTTGCATTAGGTTTTTTGGTGTCTTGGGGGGATGTGGCCTTGCGCATCAGGGGCACGGCTTCGGGGCCGAACAAACGCACCCACACTAAAGGACTTGGCCGCAAGAGCCAAGTTGGACGCCCTGAAGCCCTAAAGTCAATCAGGAACGTCAGAAGAGACTTTACAGGTGATGCTGTTTTCAAGTCGTTCGTAATCATTACCTTTTTCCGTGCAAGGCCGCCGAAATCAGCTGGGTTTATGAAGAGGTTTCTTGACGGATACCGATCCCATCGAAAGACGTTTATACTTTCGCGGGGATTTGTGTCGCTGCAAAGATGAGAAACAGGCATCAGCTCTCTCGGGCGTCCTCTGCTCGTTCAAGGAATGTTTCCAGTACTGTCTTCAACATCAAGAACAGAGGACAGAGTCGGCTCGAAGAAAACACAAGGTTGATCAGATCATGTTTACTAACTATTGTATATCTCCCACATTGCAGGACATTCGTGTTCAACGGTCAGCCGCATTGATGGATCACAGCGCTCCCGTGTTGATCTACGAGTGGAAACTCCCAATTCGGACCATGTTCGGCGTGCCGTTTGTGCCAACACCACCACAACACAATGACGAAAATCGGGAGAGGTATGATCAACTCCTCCAGCCCTGCCCTCGGGGGTTGAGGCTCCAATACCTCGAAACTGCTTGCGAACATGCCGAAAGCCAATGTGCGAATACTAACTCTGACTGGTCCATACTACCTACAAACCATACCGACCTCTCCGTGCTAGTAAAACCGTTCAAGCTAACAACAGCCTTCTCCAGTCTTGCGATGCTTCAAACCGCAACTCGCTTCACTTCACAGCATCGTTTCTCCCACTCCCGCGTGCTTTTGACTCTGGCTGTCGAAAGCATCCATCATCACATCGTCGGCGTTGGACGGCCATTGGCCAAGGCACGGCGAGTCTCCGAACCCGAGCTTAACCAAGAAAGACCGCTGCATCTGTTTCAACAACCTGTCATTCAAGCTAGGTTAACAACGTAAATATAGGCCGGAACGTCCAATGCTCCAGCTCCTTCCCACCACCCTGCCTGGTCTTCGTCTCAATTCCTTTCCCCCACCATTCCCCCGGCTCGCCTGGTGTCGCTTTTGAAGGACCATGCAAGAGAACCAATGACAGCCCGTGACAGCGCCCTCGCCGGCCTCGACTGTCACTTCGCCGAGACCTGTCTGACAAGTTTTACCGAACCCAAGCCTGCCAAACCAGCCGGCGCCCATGTGCCAAAATGGTCCGAGTCGTCCAGTTCTCGGCTTTGTCTTGTCGAGCGGAGCAGAGTAGCCAAACAACAGAACCAGGTCCGCATGAATTTGTCGTCTTTGAAACGATCAACGTCGCTGCGAACTCACCACTCGGCTGTCGACCCTTTGCAGCGCGCCCCAAAACACGGCCGAGTCTACGCAAGCATCCACTGTTTCCCTTCACCAGGCCTCTCGTACCGACTTCTCTACACAGCTCATCGAATTACTCTTTTCAGCATGATGCCCTGCATTGACGGGCCTGCAGTGTTACGGTTTACGGCCGTATCCGATGCTATAGACGAGCCGCCATCTCGATGGCCAGCCAAAAGTCCCGCCCCATCTCGCAGCGAACCTAACCTTCGAGGTGCCTTGTGTTGGTTCCAGTTCTTTAGTCGTCGTCCTCTTCTACTCGCGCCCGCTTTGGCTGCCGGGAGTCATCATCCTGAAGTCCGTAGCCCCTCTTCGACGAAGAATTTTGCTCTACCTCAGACAAAAACTTGTCAACGTTGAAAGGATCTCCCGCGTCCTTCTCAAACTGCACAGGACCCTCTCTTGCCTATGTATAAAAATACCTGTTAGCACTGCTCTCGGCTGCCATTCGGAATAGTGCACTTACCTCAACGTCTTCTGTGCCCTTGAAAGTGCCTCTGCCCAGAGCCTCGCCAAAGCGGCTAGACTTCTGAATCTTGGCCATCTCCTTGTCACCTGCGGCCTCGTCCTCTTCATCGTCCATGTTGGCCCGTGGCCGGTAGATGCTGCTAATGGCATCTTGAGCGGCAAAAAGTGGCTTGTCGTAGTGGTTGTCCTCGTTGAAACCGCTGTCGAAGCCGCTGGACTGGTTAAACAACCTCGAGTCGTACATTGTCTCCTTAGACTGTGTGGGTTTGGCGAGACCGAGGGCGATCTTCTCTGAAATGTCTCGGTTTTGCTCCCTGGCCATGACTTGGACTCTCCTCTCGGCTCCCATACGTGATTGCCGAAGCTTTCTCTCCTCGTCGCGCATCCTCTCCTTCCTTGCTTTCTCTCTTTCCCGGATCTCAGAGTCCTCAGAGCCCTCGGAGTCTTCCGAGTCAGAGCCGCTGTAGCTGCGTGACCGCGATCGCGATCTCGAGTCCCGTCTGCCGGCACCAGCACGCTCTTCGCGAGCCTTCTGGGCCAACATCCGGAGGTTCTCTTCCTTTTGTGCCTTTTCCTTCTCTGCTAGACGCTGTTGCATCGCTGCGCGCTGCCTGACCTCTTCGCGGGCATGCCTGTCTGCGACATACAGGGCTTCGGAGAACTGAGCAAACTTGTCGTTGATCGCCACGTCCTGCAGACCACGCCCGTCGGCTGCCAATCTCTTGTCCAAGGGAACTGTGAAACCCTTGGGGTTCTTCCAGTTGGAGACCGGCGGGGGGATGCGCCAATCTTCCTGATCCTTGGCTGTCAACTTCCGTGGTGGCGATCGCAAGACCGGAGGAGGCGGGCTGGGTGGTCCGCGAGGAATCTTCTTGTGCTTGAACTTGGGAGGCTCCATAGGATCTCTCTGCCGCTCGACGATCTTCATGATGCGGTCTTGCTTCTTGGAGTGGTCTCCCATCTGATCCGCCGGCGTGTATCGCACGAATGTAGGGTCATTTCGCTTTCCAACACTAAGAGTCTTCGGCTTCTGCGAGGCCACAGCGCCGCTGACCAGCGCTGCCAGAGCGTTCTTTGTTTTTTCCGCCGTCGCTGCCACCTCCTCTTGACTCGGCCGACTCAGATCAATTTCGCCCGCATCGGCGCGTTGGCGAAGAGGGATGAGGTCCTTGAACGAGGTATGAACAATTCGGCTTTCGCTGTGGCCTTGACGCGCGATAGCCCCGTAGTCGAGCTTGCCCTCGCCGTCGACCTGGATGGCGAGCGCATTGCTGGTCGTCGCGCCCTTCTTTCCCATGTCGAGCGGGTATTGAGCGATCGGAATCTCGGGAAACGCGCCACCATCGCCAAAGTCTTCAGGGCCTCGCGGTCGCCATCCTGCTCGCTGCTGGTAAGGAGGAGGGCCGGATCGCTTCAGCACGATTTGCGTCTCGTCCAGCTGGCCAGCCCCCACAATACGCGGACCGCGTTGTTGAGCGCGCGAAGGGGTCTCTTCATCTTCACCAGTGTACTTGGGTTTCGGCAGGGCCGACGCCAGAGATGCCGCGATCGAGGCCATGATGGATAGCTGCTTGATGAAGCTGTGTCTGGGTAGAATTCGGATAGATGTCACCTGGAAATTCGCAAGGCAGGTTATGCGCCTGTTCCGTTCGGGCTTAGCGCGTAATTTAAAGCGGGTCTAACAGCCCGCCAGTACGTACCTCCACGCCGCACCCGCAACTTCTACGCATCGAAGGTCAACGTTGACCGTCAACATCTGAAAGACATGAGATACGCTGACAGCCCAACTGCACCTCGCAGTCTACTTTCATTGCGTTACTTTTCTGCCCGACATCTTCAACTTAAGTGCCATGGAGCCCTCGACAAACGAGCACGTTCCCAGTCCTTCAGCATGTATGCTTAATATCTTGGCTGCCGGTAATACGACATTCCGTAGTGCCCCATCTAACCGCGACAAACTGTATGCTCACAACGGATTTGAACCGCTCGCGATTGAAGAAAAAACGGAATACTGAATTCACTGATATTAAAAGTCATGTAGGTGTGTCAGGAGATAATGGTAAATACGCTATTCAAATGCATCGTGAGATCGTCTACTGATCATCTATGTTTTAGGATATAGGTGGCATGTGAAGCCGGCCACTCTTATGTACAGCGGCAATATTTACAGAGAATCCAAAAGACAGGCCGTCCTCGGAATAGTACACGGCTCAATTATACAACAAGTTTTTACTGCTTGCGGCACAGCTTGCTATTCTGGGACGGCAGGTTGCCCAGAATCATCTCCGACATCTCCCAGTACTCAGAACCGACACCATTCTGGGCGTAGAAGACGTCGTTGGGGTCGTACTTCTTCTTGAGCGCGAGAGCCTTCTCGTACTTGGTGCCCCAGAAAGCCTGGGTGAAGTTGGGCTCGATGTAGTCCGACTCGGACATGTAAGCACCAGCACCAGGCGAAACGTCACGCCAGCGCTGGAGCCAGTCGAAAGTGAGCTTGTCGCTGGCAGCCTTGATGACGGCCTCACCAGCGGTGGGGTCCCACATTGCAGCAGTGATGCAGTGCATGACGGCCTCACGCCAGGCAGGGTTGACGGCGTTGTCGGGGTAGCCGGTCTTGGGTGCAGCCATCATGTTGAAGGCAACGATGTAGCCACCATCCTCGACAACCGACTTGATGGCCTCGAACGTGGCGTTGAGCTTGGTCTCGTCTTCCCAGTTGGCCTTGGGGAAGAGACGGCTGGCCTGACGGATAGCGTTGGATCCCCAGGGCTCCAAGGGGAAGGAGGCAATCCAGGCATCATAGAAGTTGTCATACTCGGTGTAGACAGGCTCAATGTCAAGGCCAATCTCGGCCCACTTGGCGAAGAGAGGTGCCGTGAGCTCACGAAGCTGAGCCTCAGTCATGTTGGGAGCCCACCAAGGACCCATGTCGAATGCATAGGCCGTACCCAGGTTCTGGATACGGAAGTATCCGTAGTTGGCGTTGTCGACGGCGTACTCAATGAAACCGTCAAAGTAGGCGCGGAGGGCCGCCCAGAACTGGTCGTCGGTGATGTTCGCGCCGCTGGAGAAGGCGAAGCTCATGGTGGTGATGCTGATCTTAGGGTACACCTTGACCACAGCAGAGGTGACAACGCCGTAGGTCGAGCCACCACCGCCGCGGATGGCCCAGAACAGATCAGGGTTCTCGGACTCGCTGGCAGTTACGAAGCGGCCATCAGCAGTGACAACTTCGAAAGAAAGCACGTTGTCGGCAGACATGCCCCACAGACCGGACATGGGGCTGTGACCACCGCCCTGGACGTAGCCGCCCATGACGCCGACAGTCTGACCCTCGCCGCCAACGGCAGTGACGCCGTACTTGTGAGCAGCCTCATACACCTCGAACGCCTGGACACCAGCACCGAGCTTAAAGGCAGGGCCGCTGTACGAATCCTGTTGATAGCTCTCGAAGTACTGGATGTTCTTGAAGTTGTGGGTCCAGATGGACAGAGAGCCAGCACCAGTGGACTTGGCGCCGAAGTCGTGGCCAGTGTTCTTGACGACGAGGCGAAGGTTGAGGTTGCGGGCGAAGTTGACGGCCAGCTGGACGTGGGCGACGTTGGTGGCCTCGACAACATACGAGGGAAGGCCGCCAACCTTGCAGTCGGTCTCTCCGACGTTGATCGTAGGAGGCATGCAGTTCAGACCCTCGAAAAGGACGGCATTGATGGCCGTAGGGTCCTGAGTGTGGATGTGCGAGCCATTAACCCAGTTGGCGGTCAGGAAATCGCACTTGGCCTGGTCATAGTTGCCGAAGTCGTCGTAGCAGACCGAGGCTTCAGGGACAGTCTTGGTAAGAGCACCGCCCAAGAGGAGGTCAAAGATGTTCCAGACCAGACCGATGGGATACAGGAAGTCTCCAGGGTACGTCTTGCATCTGCCGAAAAGGGATCTCTTCTCGACCGAGGACTCATCCTCGAAAGCAAACAGGGAAATGTTAGACAGCTGGAGGGCCGTGAGGTTGGCGAGAACAGCATCGGTCAATTGGACCTTCTCCTGGGCAAAGAGGCCAGCAGAGGTGCTGGCGACGGAAGCGTCAGCGACCTCAGCAGCCGGAGCAACGGTGGAGGCGTTGGCAGCTGGAGAATTGGTCAGTCAGTTAAGGGTGACCAAGTGCGTCGATCTTGGGTATGTTACTCACCAACTTCTTGGCCATCAACCTTAATGGTCTGGGCCGCGGCCAAGTGGCCGACAGACAGCAGAGCCGCCGTCAGAAGAGAGCGCGTCGAAGACATGGTTGCCACGTGGAATCAGACGCGAGTGCTGCTGAAGGACGGATGGGGAGGGAAAGGCGATCACAGAGACGGGACGAGGTTGCTTCAAATATATAAAACCTCGCAGGTGCTTTTGCCTGTCGCCAACGACGCTGGCGGGGTGAATGCGTGGAGACCAAGATGCGCAATGGAACGCTAGACTATTGGACGGTTGGACGAAGCGGGAGACAGGCCGAGAGGCAGTGGGCACCTTTGGCACGACAGAACCAACACGGAGATAGCCTCGCTATGGCACCTACGGAATCGAACGATGGACAACGAGGATAGTGGCGAGCAGTGGGGGTCTGGATGGCAATAGCGTCGCCGTGCGGCCGGGAGATGTTACCTTATTGCGGATTGACGTAGGGCAAAACATCCACGGTTGAGAAGCACATTTGCAGGGCTCTTCCAGAACCATACCTTTCTCGAGGTCCAACGAAGGGGCGAAGGACGAGAAGGGTCGACTATCGACGGGCGAGACTCCCAAAAGCAACTGATAGCAAGCATCCTCTCGCCAGGGTCCCTGAGTGATCCAAGTGCTCCTTGACAGCAGGCATTGAGAGATGCCCGCAGAAACCCGTCCGAGGGAGATGAACAATGCTTGCCTCGTGGGAGATACTGGATTGGGGGCTGGGAAGCGTAGGGGAGAGCCGGGTATGCCAGGTTCGCCGCGCTCGGTACCGTTCCTAGAGAGATGGCAAAAAAGGTCTTGCATGCTCGATCAAAATTACTCACAAGAGAGAGGACGACCTGGTGCTCCTCGCCCTCCCCGATCCACCAAAGACGTGCAGCTTCATCTCCACTTGGAGTCGGCACCGGCAAGGGTCCAATGCAGGTTGGCGTCCGTTGAGTGGACGTTGGAAATCGGAGCCTGGAGCTTGGCATCTTGGCCGAGATGGTGGTACCCCGGCAGTCCCAGGGATTGTGGACTCGACCCTTGCATATCGTTGTCTTCTCGGCCCTAGGCCTTCTGCGAGGTGGAGAGGATTCTGGCCGATGCAAGCTGCCCGGTCGGTCGGTTACCCGGCCTGCTCGCCGACCGCGGCGTCAGTGCGCATAACGGTTGGCGGAGTAAGTCGACCTTGGGAACTTCTCTTGACCCGGGTTTGGTTTCCTCGCTCAGTCCAGGCTGTGATGAACAAGACATTTCACTTCATGTCTGATTTTGCACTCTAGATGAACTGTCCGGGAATCTGGAGCTGAGAATACCCGATCTCTGTCGAGCGAGTCAAGTCCTCCCCGGTTGCAACAGAGCAGCCCGGTCTCTACTAGTTCATCAGACTTCTGCAACACTCGCAACCTTTTCTTTTTTCTTATTCCCTCTCTTACTCCACGAGGTCCCACATGGTCGCTTTGCCCCCGCCTCCCGGTCCACACAGCCAACACCGACCGGCCAGCATTTGAGCATCTAGTGCATGGGGAGATTTGCATACGCAAGATTCTTCATCGTAAGGGTGGATGCCTGCCCTCCGCGGTATCCCGGAGTTTTGCCTGAAGTAGTTTATGGGAAGCATGGACATGCCGTACCGTTCTTACCCAAGGCTATCTAATCCTTCCCAGACAACACAGCCTGTGCAACGCTGGAAGACGAGCACAACGAGGCACCCTGTGATCAAGGCACAGTCACTCCTGGGCGAGTGATGAGCACGGGGGCCGCACCTCACCAGCGATCCAGCTATGTACCAAGTAGAGGCAGAGTCAGGTTAGCAGGCAGGATTCCCTTGCTGAGTGCGCGAACCGGCTGTTTCGTTTCGCGCTTGGAGTTTAAGTTCTTGAAGAACCCGTCATCCCTTTTCTCCTTAAGACGAAAGCTTAAGCCTGTTACGACGACGCTGAAAGCTAGTGTCTGCGCCCACATCCCGCAAAATGGAATGTCATGAACAGGATGGCTGCCTGAGCGCCTGTATCGACAAATCTTCGAGGGGGAGACAGATGAGAGAGAGGATTCAAAGGACAATACAGAGTGCGGCGTGATGGCACCCCGTTCAGACCGATACGCAGCCTCTCAGACGCTAAATTGAACATTCGTCCCACTCATCTGCCTACTGGCTGTTCGGCATGACGAAGACTGGCCCGGGTGGTGTAGACCCCTGTCCCGCGCACATAGATTGAAGGCAAATTAATTTCGGCCCCGGTGGGCTTTGCAAATCCTGTCGGACCATCATCCAACGGGTGCAAGCCGCGCCCTGGTTCCCGCGGGCTGATCCTCCAGTGCAGAGACCACCTTTGGTCTCAAGTGCGGTTGGCTTTATCGGGAGCTGCCCAAGGCGTGTTATTGGTTCGAAACCTCCTTCTCTGGGGTATCTGGTACTGTCGATGGACGTGTGCGACACAACAAATATCACTTGACAAAAACATGTTCAAATAGAGGATCAATATGTTCACTTCCAACGCCGAATACGCCACAACGGCAGTAATGCGGCGAAGCAAAGTAAAACGGTTGAGTGTGACAGCACGGCAGTCGCTAAATTTCCGACTGCCAGCCGAAAGAGACATCCATCGGTTTTTTTCTTCGCGCCAACGTGGGAGGCATGGTCCTTTTTTCCTCGGCTTTTTGCTCACAGGCCACTGCGCCGCTTTTGACATGCATGCATGGAATCCCCGAGGAAATTCGTCAGAAACAGACATATGACAGCCCCCAAGGACATTGGTCGTATTTGAGAGAGCCTAGCCAGCCGGTTCTCCGTCTCTACAGATTCGCCCATCTCCACCGACTCTCAGGGCTCACTCATCAACCCTTATTCGTCCATCGACTTCGGCCAAATCGACGAGTGCGGTGGAAACCCCTATTCTCATGCAGCCCGCGGTGCGATACCCAACTCAGCAGCTCGCACAAGCATCCCACGCTGGCCGCAGCTGCGCTAGTAAAAGTTCCCAGTGTGGAATCGGTTTCACCTGGTCCGAACCTCCTGCGGAATCCCGGTGTACACAAGTCCGGGATCCGGCCTGAAAACATGGATTGTTGGCCACAGCTTCCACCAAGTACATGTGCAGCCATACTTATACGAGTATCAAGGTACACCATCGAAATAACCCCCAAGTTCCGCCCCACGAATCAAATGAACGTCAGCCATCGTTCGATATTCCACGTCTCCTAGAGACCGGCCCCAGAGATACTCCACAGCCAGCGAGATGGCGCCCGCGATCTCGCACATCGCTTCTTCGCAACCCTCGGACACCTACCCTGTAGGCCACCTACAGCGAGAGGCGCCTTTAATCTATTGACCACCTTCAGGGTGTAGAGGTGGAAGGGCCCAGATGCGAACAGGTTCGGCTTCTTTTCCTACTTGGGCGTCACAACGGGGTACATTCACCCCCTCTTCTCGCTACAGGCTGATATCTCCTCCTCCCCCATCTTTCTCAAGTAAGCTTGTTGGCGGGAACTCACAGACGTGAGCCCATTGCCACCGCGTAAGAAGTTATCAGAGAAGGGGAAGGACGCGGGATGGACGGGACGGTTGCTCCCTTCTCACGCCACTGGCACCCAGTAGTGTCAACGGTTGCAAGTGCAAGTGTTATCGCTGAGAATCCCTTCCAGCCGTCATGTGCTCAGATAGATCGACGGCGAGATGTGAGGTACGGAAGAAGGCTAAACCCCCGGGTCCTTTCCCTACCCATGCAGGGCTGGAACTTGCACCTTTCCTTTCACCTCTTCGTCCAAGGACCTCGCACTCGCCCGAGTCAAGAAACCCTTGTCGACCGTATGTAAAGCAGCAGGCAACAAGGGGGTCGGAATTCCGTGGCGTGTAGGGTTAATACTATGTATGTACGTAGTCCATCCGAGCTCCAGTTCTTTCACGGCCACACCCACATGGCTGGTAACAGGACATGTTTTGGAAACCTAGGCGCCACAGGTGACTATTCAGAGGCAGAGGTCTCGACTGCCGCTATTCCGTTTCTCTTTCTGGCAGGCCCTGTTCGCTGCACGAGCGGGAAGAAATGTTGACCTTTCCTGTTGGATCTTTTGCCAATCTCTCTCTACCTCCCTCTGTGTCTCCGCGCCGGCTAGCAGTACGTTTTCGGTCCAAGACGAGGAAAAAGGGCCTTCTTTCCCCAGCAACCTACAGCTTCACTCCAAAGGGGCGATGGCATATAGAACCTACTCCTGTCCCCAATCTATCTTGTTGAGCCGTTTTCCGCGCCCTCGTCTCAAATAGCTGGCCCCCCAACCTGCCAGCCAAGGCTCAGTTGAGCTTGGAAAGCCCTTCCAACATTGCCCGAAGAAAACGATAACGGTCGAGGGGATAAGAGCCAACATGTCACAGACTATCGCGGCTCTGGTTCATGCGGCGCAGTTGAGCCAGCAGAGGGACACTGATTCCTCTAGTACCACTCCCACACTGCCTCCTATATCGAACGACTACCCATACCCGTACTCGTCTCTCCAACATATCGGGTTCTTTGTGCTCTTCTTCTTCCCCGCCATTGCCCTCATCGTGGTGGCCCTGCGGGTGTATAGTCGAGTCAGTACGAAGCAGTTTGGCTGGGGTGAGTGATCCGCAAAATCTGACTTGTCAAAGACAGACCTGAGCGCAGGCCGATCCCTTTCCAGATCGATGTAATGGCTAACAAGGTATCCCGACAGACGATGGGTTGATATGTTTTGCCATGGTAAGCTTGTTCCGCGCACACTGAAGTTCTCGAAATGGTTGCTCATCGTGATATTTTCAGGCCGAGTCTGTCGCCGAGACGATAGCATCCTACTTTGCCATGCGATATGCTTTCCTCGGCGTCCACGTCTACGACATTCCCTTGGAGGCTGACAGCCGGCTGGGCAGTTTATGGAACTACATCATTCAGCTTTTATACAACCCAATCTTGGCGCTTGTCAAGACGTCGGTGTTGATGTTCCTGCTGCGGTTGAGCGGTCAAAAGCGATCGATTCGATACACGATTATCGGGCTAAATGTCTTCAACATGGCACTCATGATTGCAATCTTCATCACCGTCGTCTTCCAGTGCCAGCCCATCAGCTATTTCTGGGAGAAGGCGGGTCGCAACCCCCCGACGGATGGCAAGTGTATCGACATGGCCGCCTTCTATGTCGGCACTGCCTCTCTGACCATCTTCACTGACGTTTTGTCTCTGGCCCTGCCTTTCTGGATCTTTCTCGGATTGAAGATGCCTGTTCGGGTGAAGATAGCGCTTCTCGCTGTCTTTGCCCTCGGAGCTGTGTAAGTCAGGAACACAAACGTTATCTTTACTCCGGCTACCCTGCTGATATCTCCCAGTGTCACCGCCATCAGCGTCCTTCGCCTCGCATGGCTGATCGAGGTCTCATACCACATCAACAAACAAGACCCTACCTACGACATCCGCTTCACCTACTCGGCCGTCGAGACGAACCTCGCCATCATCGCGGCTTCGGCGCCGGCGCTGCGCGGCCTCTTCCTCCGCTGGTTCCCCAATTTCTTCGCCTCGCTCAAGAGTTCCTCCAATGGCCGTTACGGCTACGGGCGCAGCGGAGATCCGACCAAGAAGTCCCGCACGACGGCGACGGCGACGGCGACGCGGGGTCGCGCAATGTCGCACCACGCCGACACGTTCCAACTCAAGACCATGAAGGGCCGGTCCGAGATCCGGTCGCATTCGCCAACGACGAGCGAGGAGGAGATTATGACATACGACGGCATCATGCGCACTACCGAGGTCAACATCGTCTACGACGATAAGCGCGACTCGACGCCCCGCGGCGGAAGGGAGCCCGTGGACAGGAACGAGGCTCCTGGCCGTAGCACCCACGACACGAAACTATATTCGACCACCAGCTCGGGGAGTTTCTAAAAATAAAAATAAAAAGCAAAAAACAACAATAAGAGGGCTGGTACTTCTCTGGGTCTTCATGCATATCACTTTTTGACGATGATTCGATATACCTGTACAGATACACACACGAGCATGGCGGAACGGCTTGTCGATGTTGGGCCAGACGCGGAAGTTGCGAGCGAGCGACAAACTAGATCAAAGGCCCTTCGCTGGGATTCCATGTATTAGATGCCATGTTATACGTAGCAACTGATGTCACTGCGGCGAAAGGTAAATAGAAACTGAGAACAACTCACGATACCCACAAGGAGAAGGGCAATATACATGACACTTGCTTGCACAAGCCGCTTTCTCCCCCGCCGCATCAACGGCTGCAGGCTGTTTTCAGATTAGCGTGCCTGCGTCTCCATTCAAGAGTCTTGTCGAGCATCGTAGGGCTCGAAGATGGCGTTTCTAGCATTCCAAAAAGGGACAAGTAGCTGAGCCGCTAGGGACTTGCACAGCGAGGAAAAGCTAAGAAGGGGTAAAGGGGCGGCTAGTTGCCTCCTCGGCACATTCTTGCAAACTTGGCAACGTCCCGCGCCATGCGGCATGTGGAAAACAACGGTTTTCCCATTAGTTTGACTGGACAAGAACAGTTTCAACGAGGCTTTGCCTCGCCAGTTCGCAATTTGCCAGCTGTGGACAACAATTCCCTTTAGAGCGGAAAACTCCGGGCCGGTGAAGCGGCATTCAGCCTGAATACTCGACATGCATCCAGCAATAATACGCATGCAGGCCAATTCGCGGATGTGCGCTATTTTTTCCGGTGTCAGGATGCTTTCTTGCATACCCTTCCGCTTCTGCCCTCTTGGTGCAATTCCATCCGGCAAACCGACGATGAAGGTGCTGCTGGGTGGAAATTGGAAAACTTTGACAGTCGGCGCTGGCGGCTGTCTGGTTGTTCGTATTGGCAAGAGAGGACACTATGCCTGCTCCACCTAGCTCCGATCTTCCTCCCTTCCAACAAAAGGCCTTTGTGGGCTTCGTTCGTCGAGGGGTCCACTGCGCAAGCCATACTTGATGAGAAGATGGTTCCGTTGATCATGTGAGGCTTGGCGAGGGCCTCCCTGTGCATGCTTCCACCTCGAGCAAGTTTCCAGGAGATCCGATAAAAGCACCGCTGAGGGTCTAGCAGCGGTTGGTTGATGGATGACAGGCACGTACGTGGTCGGTCTGTTGAAGGAGATGTCGATCCAAAATGACACGCCTCTCATAAACCTGGCAATTCGAACCATCCGCAATGAGATTCTGGAAAAAGAATACTGCCCACCCTGCCCGAAGTCCTCTGGCACATGCGACCGGAGATTTTCTCATCGGAGGGTGGGCAGAAAACAACGGTGCCTTCATCTGTTCGCTTCGGGTATCGCATAAGGCCCAACCGTGGAAAGGCTTGGTTGGGGTCGAGGAAGTCATGACTCGAACCTGAACAGTTGCGGCATTCTCAAACCCCCAATCCAGGGATTCGTGGGCATGGACCAAACAGCGAGCCGAATGTCTAGCGCTGAAGCTCGAATCGCCGCTGGAAATCGCATTGTACCCCTAGCGTTGTGCGTTCTGCACGAGGCGTCACGCAGCCGCATTTTTGGCGAGAACTTTTCAAATTGGGACAATTCCTGAAGTTGAATTGGCCTTCCGGGCTGATTCGTCATTGGAACGCGGCGCTTGGCCTAGAAGACCTGGATCGTGGCATGACCAGCTTGGGACATCGTGGCTCGTAAGTAGTCTGCCGGAATTAGCCGCAGCGGTGCATGTTTAGAAAGCGTTCATCCGATGGAGAGGAAGTAAGGCGACGATGCCCTGCCATGTTGCGGTTTAATGTGTTGATGTGATGGGGACAAGTATATGCTGCCACCAATCAATTATGCATTAGGTGAGGGTGATGTAATTATCCGAGAGTTGGCCCAATTGAGTTTCCTCAATTGATGGGGACCCCACCGCGGGGTAGCTGAGTGACTAGAGCTTTCCGTCGAATGTCACTGAACGAGCTTCATCTGTGGCTGTTGACAGAACTACATTTGCAAATCAGGACCGAGATATACCTCGGCTTCTACTGTAACATACAAAGCAAAGGATACCAAGGATCCCTCTTTATCTCCAAATATGGCGGGCAAGGACGTTGTCGTCACCGGTGCCACCGGTCTCCTCGGAAGGCAGGTAGCTAGAGCTTTCGACCTTCGGAGCTGGAACGTCAAGGGTACAGGATACTCCCGCGCCGACGGAGTTTCTGTCTTCAAAGTCGATTTGGGAAACACTTCAGAGGTTGAGAAGTTTCTCGACGAGTCCAAGTAGGTTATCTATTTGTCTCCAACATCCCACAGCAATCATGACTAACAGACCATCCTAGGCCCCAAGTAGTCGTACACTGTGTGTTTCAGCCGTTAATGTCTCTTTGTCTTTTTCAGGAATCATTGGCTTATTGGTGTTGATCAACAGGCGCCGCTCAGAGGTTCCCAGACAAGGTGGACAGTGACCCGGATGCCGCCAGAGCTCTCAACGTCGCAGCCACCAAGTCGCTCGCCAACCTCTGTGCTGCTCGCTCCACTCTGCTTATCTACATCTCGACCGACTACGTCTTCTCCGGCAAGCCTGGAGAAGCCCCATACGAGGCAGACGCACCAACTGGACCGACCAACCTCTATGGCCAGACTAAACTGGATGGAGAACTCGCGGTCTTGGAGGAGTACAAGGCAGCCGGCCTTGAAGGCCTTGGCCTTGTCCTTCGGGTTCCTGTTCTCTACGGAAAGGCACATACACCGGCTGAGAGTGCCACCAACATCCTCATGGACACTTTGTGGAAGACTCAGGATGGCCAGTCCAAGGTGAAGATGGACCATTGGGCTATTCGATATCCCACGAACACCGAAGATGTTGGGCGCGTGTGTCATGGTATGAGCGCTCCTCCCAACGTTCGGATATGACGACTGACCAAAACAGATATCGCCGGCAAGTACCTCGAGGCCAGCGATCGCAGCTCGATGCCCAAGATCCTCCAGTTTTCTAGCGAGGACAAGATGACCAAGTACGAGATTTGCCAGAAATTTGCAGAGATCATGGATCTCTCCATGGACGGCATCATCGCCAACACCGAAGGCAACGACCCCAACGCGAGCGTCCAGCGGCCATATGACTGCCATCTCAGCACGCGTGCGCTCAAGGAATTGGGCATTGATGTGTCGACGAGCGACTTCATCGGCTGGTGGAGACGTGAGGTACACGCTTTCCGACATTAATCTGGATCAGTATCAGTGCACGCGTTCTCATCGACGGTTTCGCGGTCTGGGGAAGGCTGGAACGCTCTATGTACAGCAAAGGGTTCGTCGAGAATTGAGAAGAAGCTATCCTACTTGCAGACATGATGTGCTCTCGTTCTTTGTTCCTTGCAGCATGATGCATATTCGAACGCTTCTGGGCAACGTGCGATGGCCACGGGCTTTCCCATGTCAAGTTGCAAATATCGATCTTGGGGGAGTATTCTCTTCGATTGGACAATTGACCGGAGCTGGCGGAGGGGGCAGAGGCAGGCAGTGTTGAAGGGTCAAGAACGGGACCAATTCCAAATTACGAATTCATCTCTGGCACTGAAATGCAACCCATTACACGTTCAAGGGGCTTTGTGTGCTGACTGGCGTCGCGCTGCTCGTTTGGGAAGAGTGTAAACACGATGGGCCTAAGACGGAGTACGGAGCCGGGTTGGAATGCGGCGTCGAGGGGTGCGCGACGGCACAATCAACGGGTGCAAATTAAACATCGTAGACTGGCATTCGACACACGACGTGGGCTCGCGCTTCGTTGCATTGTGCCGCATACCTCGACGACTCGTGGGCCGGGACTGACGCGTTCTGAATAGGTGGCCCTTCTCAAGGCAGAAATAGGATACGAGTCGAAGAGATGTAAAAAGGCTCCCTTGTCGTCCGTCCTGGCGGACCCTGACTTATGGGAGGAGGTCTCGCCACTCGTTCCTTCTTTTCACTCTTTCCTTTCGGCATCCGTGGGTTGCACCAAAGTCGACTTTGTGCGACACGACAACTTTTTCTAATCATCATTTTGCTTATTGTCAATGCTACTGTTGTGGCCATCTAATCTAATCAGTGGTTTCTTGTTTTCCCTTGTCGAGGGTTCCTAGCCGGGGACCGAAAGACACCGTTTCGATCGGACGCCCTATCTCATCGTCGTTATCTATCACTTGCATGATCTGCAGGGTCCTGGGCCAAAAACTGCAGAGCGACGCAAAATAACGTTCAAGTGTTCCCTGCTGGGCTGGGGGATCAGCTCGAGGGTTCCAGCGGACTGGGCCGCTGCCGCCGCCTGCGTCGCCACTACTATCGACGCCATCGGACGAGGATCCGGGGGGACTTGCCCCGTCTCGTATTATCCCACCAGTCGACAGTGACGTTGCGTGAGGAAGTGGTACTAATTCGTTTGCTCGGTCGGTTGCAGCAGCATTCGCATCGCTGTTCAGACTGAAGGTCGGGAGCACACGCAGACGCACTCGCACCCACACGCAGAGAGAAAGAAGAAGAATATCGCGCAATGGAAGGTTTTGCGCGTATGAGTCGAACCATGTCGGCGGGCCCTGGGCCACCGAAATCTCCTGCGCCGCATCCACCTCGACGGGGCCACAGCGTCACCGCCGGGAGAATGACGCGGTACAGGAGCGTACGGAGCGTACGGGAGCACAAGAGCGTGCTGGACTTTGGCCGAGATTGGCGGGACTGGGATGTGGACATTTTCCAGGACGACGAGACAGCGTCGAATGCCACGACGGATACGGGAACGGCGACAAGCATTGGCATTTGCATCGGCATTGCCGTGGACGAGGAAGCGATCCTCGATGAACCGCAGCCAGACCAACCGTCAGCATCGACGCAGCAGCAAAGACCAGCACCGGCGGCGAGAAGACGCACTGCGCCGTTGCTGACATCATTTGCATCTACACCACAGACACCGACGGGGGCACCACAATTGACGTTGCAGTGGCAATGGCACGATCTGTTGGCTGCGACCACTGGCAGTGATGAGAACGACGACAACAATAATGATAATGACAAGTTTGCTTTCGACAGAGGATCTCCCATCAACCGAGGGAATGGCGCCGGTGCTGGTTGCGGAGTTGGTGGTGCTGGGAAACGTGTCCCAGCGCGTCCCGATTCCCCTGTGCGGTTCAGCTACCCCAACCGAAGACGGCCAAAGACGGCCCCCAACGCGGTCGACAGCCCCTTGCATGGAGCGTCTTTCTCACCCCCCTATTTTCCTTCTTCGCCCTCTTCTTTTGCGTCCCCATCTCGTGCGGGTGCCAATGCGAATGCAAACGCCAATGCAAACGCAGCAGATGCAATTGCAGGAGGTGGTCCCAGCCCCAGACCCCCCAGCGAGCCAGGTTCCCTTTTCTCCCTAGCGCGGTCCTCTTCCGGGTCCAGGTCCCCAGCCCCAGGGGTTTCCTCCACTCAGACCCCTTTGTACGCTCTTGGCCCTTGTCCGTCTGTTCCATCTGCAGGATCAGTGTTATTACAACAAGCCGCTGGAACGTCAGCTGCTGATGCGGCAACGAAAGCGAATTTGGGTGCATCAGATGCACTTGCACTTGCGCCGGCGCCAGGAACTGCACCACCACCACCACCACCACCACCACTTGAACCACCGCCGCCAATACCACCACTTCCTCTTGGGCTACCACCGCCCGTACCAACCCAAGCACGAGACCAACTCCTCCTCCCGCTCCCCAGCCCTCATCTGCGACCTCGTTCGCACAACCCTACCTCGTTCTCTTCCCCCTCGTCATGCGCCGACCTTAAGCTCTCTGCCAGAGCCGACCACGCTCGTTCCCAGATCATCACCAAGCTCGCCCTTCAACCCGTCACTGACGAGGAACACATCCGCACTACCCAGTGGGATCATCACCTTGCCCGAGAGGACGAACAACGCCGGCGCCGGCGCCAGCAACAGCGCCAGCAAGCCGAGGAGGAGGAAGAGGATCGCCGTCGCAGGGAACAGGAAGAGGAAGACGCCGCCCGTTGGGCCGAAGAGGTTACTCGTCTCGAAGAAGAGACCGATCGCATCTTGGCAGACCAAAAGGCAAAGGATCTCGCTCGACTTCAGGCTCAATTGGATGCCATACCCGACGCACCGCCCCGAGTTCGAAGTCCCATAGTCGACAAGTTCGCTTCCTTTCTCAGAAAAGGTCGCAGGTCCGACCCTGCCACTCTCACCAAGGCCTCTTCGGCATATTTTCAACCTCTCACGCTCGATTGCAGGCCAGTGAGCGACATGGACCCTTCTCGCTTCATCCAAGCTGGTGGCGGCGGCATCGTCCCCCAGACCGACGCCCCAACTTCGGCCAGCAACGCTGGAGAACGCGTAAGTCGTCTTTGGCTAACCCATACAACCGTCTAGGTGATCCGTCGCTAATTTGGTTCCCAGCGGGTGACGATACGCTGCCTGCAGTCGTCAATCAGCTTGCCAGTGACGCCCGACACAACCCCTAGTGAGATACTGTACTCGGCAGCCAATCTTATGACCCACAACATCAACCCGCAAACCAGTGTCGTGCTAGAATGCTACTTTTCCTACGGTCTGGATCGTCAACTGAGACGCTATGAGCGTGTGAGAGACGTTATGAACTCCTGGGATCGCGACACGCAGCACTGTCTTCTCATCCTCCCGGGTGACTCTGTGGACAAACACCCCCACCTGAACCTCGAAGGTGTGCCCCGCACCATAGATCCGCCCGCAGGACTCGTTAACTTCGTCCTCTACCATTGTAATCGGCCTGGAAAATGGAATAAACGCTACATCACACTCATGGAGAGCGGACAAGTCTTCTCTTCCAAAAAGAAGGATGCCAAGTTGTCGGATAAGGACGCCATTTCGCTTTGCCATCTTTCCGACTTCGACATCTACGAGGTCACTGAGAAAGACATGCTGAAAAACATTAGACCACCAAAGAAGAATTGCATTGCAATCAAGAGTCAGCAGAAAAACAGTGTTTTCCAGAATACCGAAAACTTCATCCATTTCTTCGCCACGGATGACTCCAGGCTTGCTGGTGACTTTCGGAGGATCATTCAAGGGTGGCGCAGTTGGTATTTGGTCAACAAGAAGGTTGACTTGACCAAGAAGACAAAGTCTCACCACAGTAGTGCTGAGAAGCCCGCATCAACAGCTGGCGGCCTTTCCAGGAACGGGACTGTGCACCGGACTAGGACGTCTGTCGATGAGACACCTTACACGATCGGGACATTCTCCCCGCTACTCGACATGGACAAATTCGACAAGCCGATCGATGATTATGGCAAGGACTCGGACAGGTCTACAGCGCGACCGGCAGAGCAGCTCTCCACACCTAGGCAAACCCACAAGTATGTCTCGCGGTCAAGGACTTCGCCCAACTTGTCCCCGCCTGCCGCGAAAAAGCTCATCGACCCTTTTGCCAGGGACCAGGAGTTCAGGTCGGGTGGCCTGTTGGGTCGCGGCTACGAGGGACGCAAGCAGCAGGCAGAGAAGGCCGCCGAGGAACAACAAAACTCATCCGACAGTCCCTTCACAGGGGGGCAGTCGCTTCTGAACCAGGTTCCGGAGTCCGACAGGCATTTGCCGGAGAGAAGAGGAACGGTGCGCTCTTCTCGTACCACGGCGATGGACCCGATGCCTCAGCCGCGGAGCCGATCAAGGCCCCCTGCCCCACGTCAGGCCACCTCATCACGTCCAAAGACGTCAGACGGCGGCTCTTCGTCTTCAGGCAAGCGAGAGATGCCGCAGCCCCTTGTGGACCTGACCCCCAAGGTGCCCCATCTGCCCTCGGCCTGGCGAGACGCTCAGGGCCGCGGTGTTAGAGCGCCCAACGGCAAGCCTCTGATCGAGATGGCCACTGGCTGGGACCAGCCGGACGCAGTCCTGGGACCCCAGCTGCAAACCGTCACACGTATGGCCACCGCGAAGGCCTATCCTCCTCAGCGCATGGCATCTCAGTCCGCCGCATCGAGACCGAGGAGTCGCTCGACAGCGGGCGGCGGCGCTATCCGTCGCGTTGTTTCCAATGAGCAGCCTCCCATGCCATCGATGCCGAGACGGTCGTCGAGGCGACACGACGAGGACCTGCCACTTATTAACTTTGTGGAGCGTGACAGAGGCCGTGATACGAAGCCTCGTGTGTCACAAGGTCTTGGTCGGAGTGGTACCGTCAGGCACTAAGTTTGCCGTTTATGCAGTGAACACGTCTCAGCGCCGTAGCAAACATTGAGAAATGTTGAGCGGTGATTCCGAGAAGAAATTGTGAGGAAAGAAGACCGCGTACTTGTAAAAAGAAAAACACAATTCGATGCACGGAGATGGTGCTCGCAAACTAGGCGTAATGGGGTCATTTAACATGTGAGATACCCGGGTGTCGACGGTTATGTCAGTCACAAAATCAACTTTGAAGAACCAGCAGCGGAGAGAAGAATAATAACCCAGAAAACTAGTCGAGAATTTTCTTTTGTTAATTGCAATAAATGGACATGCATGATTCTAACGGTCTATTATCGTTGTCGTCATCGGTTGAACTCAGGTATCTTCTCTTTCATCTCGTCTTGCCTCCAGTGCCCACAAACAAATCTCGCTCTGGTCACGGCGATGCCGCACAGAAAGACGGTATTAGATGGTGTTAAAATGCACATCTACTTGCTGCGCTTGTAGATCTTGGCGAGGAAGGCCTCAAAGATGCCCTTCTTGAGGCCCTCGCTCTCGTCAATGTTGTTGATCATGTTCTTGATCTCGTTGGCGCGCCTCTCTTCAAACTCCTCGAAGCGCTCCTTGAGCTTCATGTCGTCAAAGAGCTTCTTGATGACGGCCTCCTTGGCCTTGTCCTTCTGGCCGTAGTTCTCCTCGAGGATCTTGCGCTGCTCGGGGGTGGCGATCTGCAGGGCCTGGTTGACGAGCCAGCTGCACTTGTTGTCCATGATGTCGGTGCCGATCTTGCCAATATGCTCGGGCAGGCCAAAGTTGTCGAGGTAGTCGTCCTGGATCTGGAAGTACTCGCCGAGGGGGATGAGAATGTCCTCGGCCTGCTTCAGGTTCTTGGGGGTGGCGATGTTAAGGCAGTGGAGGGCGAGGGCGACGGGCAGGTAGAAGGAGTAGTAGGCCGTCTTGTAGATGACGATGAAGCTGTACTTCTCCATGCTGAAGTTGTCGAGGTTGACCTTCTCCTCGGGAGCGGTCAGGAGGTCGCAGAGCTGGCCGAGCTCGGTCTGGAAGGTGACCTCGTGGAAGAGCTCGAGCAGGTCGACGTAGCTGGCGTGCTCACGGAAAAACTTGCGCAGCAGCGAGTAGATGGCGGACTCGAGCAGGAAGGCGTCGTTGATGGCGACCATACCGACACCCTCATGGCGGTACCAGCAGGGCTTGCCGCGGCGCGTGATGCTGCTATCCATGATGTCGTCTGACACGAGGAAGAAGGCCTGGAGGAGCTCCGTCATCCAGCCGAGGGTCGCCGCCTGGAAGTATTCCTCCTCGTTGAGGGGCTTGTCGAGCAGCAGGGAGACCGAGTCGGGGACCGACATGCCGCGGTTGCATTTTCCGCCGAGGGTGTTGATCTCGAGACTCTGTTGAGGTGCAAAAAGACGGAAACAGTCAGTCTTCATTCTTCTTCCTCATTGTGTTGTTGCTCATCATCACGCGTAGCCACACGACGACCAAACTAGGTCTTCGTGACGGTGGTGGTGAAGCAAATCGAGTTGGTGTGGCTGTATGCTTGCCTTCTTGTACCATGCCAGCTCCTCCTTGGGAAGCTTGTACTTTTGTGCGTGCTCGAGGAGGACCTCCTCGAGCTTGGGGAAAACTGACTCGAACTCGGCGAGGGTGGTTTTCTTGGCCATCTTGTCTGATGCGGTCTTGTCTGGTTGCCGGCTCGGCGGGGTATAATTATCGAGTAGTCTTTAAGGGGTAATGGTTAGCAAGATGAATACGCAATTACATGCAAGAACACGCAACTGTATAAGAAGGCGACACGAGAAGTACTTTGGTGGAAGAACAAGAAAACGAAGATGAACCTTTTGAGGGGAGGGGAGGATGATCGTCAGACTATTTACGCGGTTTGCTATCGCAACAGAAATTAAATGCGCCAGCGTCAAATTGGGTTTACACCGCACTGCGGGCAAGAAGAGTACAAGCGTACCCCTCATCCGATCTTCAGGCACCGTTGTGGCAGGCGGTGGCGGGGCCTTGTTCCAATGGCTTAGGTACAGTCGTGTTTCCAACGTCCTCATCCGAAATAAGTGGGGATTCAGGATGGCAGACGACCAGGGCGCCTGCCCGAGGCGCAAAAAGAGTGTTACACTTTAGTGCTAGTAAAACAGAGATATTATTTAGTATCTTCTTGAAGAACACAAACTAGATTTTCCTATAAATATTTATGATTTTAGCTATCAAACTGAATTTTTATTTTATTTCTTTAACTCTATATAATACTCTATATAGTTACATATATCTTATATAATATAATTATATGTAAAATATTGATAAATTATATAAAAAAACGCTTTAACTAGTTAGATAGGTATAGTATATAAATAATAAAGAAAATAATAAAGAAATAATAAAGAAAATAACAAAGAAATAATAAAGAAATAAAAGTAACATAGTTACTACTTAGTGACTATCTATATCAACTCAACACGTTAAATTAATGTACTTTCTCGGTTGTATCTAATATGACTTGCTTTTTTGGGTCTCATAGCAAGACACTGCGCATTTGGCCCAAAGCAGCTTTTTCCGAACCCTGGCGGTCAGGCCCACTGTCCAGTGTCACTTTAGCGTCGCCGCGCCGAGCGCGTGCTGGGAATTCCTGGTGGATCGTTTTCTGCCGTCAAGCCTTACTACGTCAGGTAAGAGAATCACAACATTTACATCGCCAACCTCAGCAACCCTGTTCCTCTGCCTCTGCTCTTCCGGTTCGTCCTCTCGTTTGCCGCCCAGGCAATTGCTGTAAGACGTAATTGTTGTTCCCGAACTCGGACCAATTGGACGCTGCGCGCGGTTACCTACCGTCCACGAACGCGCGCGACAGGAATTAGACAAGCAACCGACTTGGCCAAGGATGCGCAGCGATGTCGCTCAATGAGAATGAGCTGTCGCAGCTCCGCGAGTCCCTTCAAGATGCAGTCGTGAAGTGTTCCGAGCGGTGTCTATACTCATCCGCCAAATGGCAAGCTCCAAGTCCTACCACATAGTCCCTTACACATGATCGCTGACCTGATCCCAGGGCAGCAGAGCTCCTCAACGCAATCCCCGAACCTTCGATCGATGCCACTATAGCCGATGCTGATGCCCAATACATCCCGACCGTCTTCACAGTGAATGCCGACCCCGAAGAAGCTCTCCTTGAAGCCAAGGAGATCAACAAGTACCTGCTGGCGAAAGCCCTCTTCGACTCAAGGGAGTTTGACCGCTGCGCTGCCGTCTTCCTGCCCGAGTCCGTTTTGTCTGGTGTCCTGAGCTCCAACTCAGAAGAGACATCAGGGACGTCCAAGGGGAAGGGGAAGTCCAGAGGGGAGGCCGAGACGACAAGGGCCGCCGGCAGCAGCACCGAACTGCCCCGGCTCAGCCAGAAGAGCCTGTTCTTGGCCCTGTACGCAAAATTCATGTCGGGGGAGAAGCGCAAGGATGAAGATTCAGAGATGGTTATGGGTCCCCAAGACCTCGGAAACATCGTCAACAAGCAGCTGAATGCCGTCAGCCGGTTCCTGAGCAACTGGTTCGACGAGCGCACGACGGACGACGGTGAGGTCCTTGGTAGCCAGGGCTGGCTGGAATACCTGTGAGAAAGACACTCAACAATTTGTTTGCGCGCACAGCTATTGACTATGACTCAGATATGGCATGGTTCTCGCAAAGGAAAAGAACGAGGACAAGGCAATGGACTACTTCGTGCGAAGCGTCCACTTGTACCCGATGAATTGGGGCTGCTGGCTGGAAATGACCCAGCTCATTTCTCGAGTGGATGATGTAAGTCTTCAGCCGGCCAGATCTGACCAAGAGCAGCAGAAAGCTAACGCCCTCCAGCTGAGCCGCATAGCAGAGCATCTCCCTCAAAACATCGTCTCGTTCATCTGGCATCTCTACACATCACTCGAACTTTACCAGGCCACCCCGGAACTCGCCAACTCATTAGACTCGTTAATGGGCATATTCCCCAATTCTTCTTTTCTCCTCACATGCAATGCCATGCTGTCGTACCACTCGAAAGATCTTGTCGCTGCCGAACAAAACTTTAGTCGATTGCTGTCACTGCATCCTCACAGGCTTGACTCGCTTGACCATTATTCCAACATCCTTTACGTCATGAACCTCAGGCCGAAGCTGGCGTTCCTCGCGCATTTATGCTCCAGCATCGACAAGTTCCGGCCAGAGTCTTGTGTTGTGGTAGGCAACTATTACTCTCTTCTCTCTATGCACGAGAAGGCAGTGCAGTACTTCCGCCGAGCCTTGACCCTTGACCGAACTTGCCTCTCGGCATGGACACTCATGGGCCACGAGTACGTGGAATTGAAGAACACCCATGCGGCAATCGAATCATACCGTCGCGCGGTCGACGTCAACCGTCGGGATTATCGAGCCTGGTACGGTCTTGGGCAAACGTATGAAATGTTGGAGATGCACACCTACAGCCTCTGGTACTACAAGAAGGCAGCTGGCTTGAGGCCCTGGGACGGCAAGATGTGGCTTGCTGTCGGCTCGTGCTTGCAAAAGATGGGCCGCGACCAAGACGGCATCAAAGCACTGAAGCGGGCTCTGTTGGCAGACGCATACTACGATACTGGGAGCAGCTTCGGAAGTGGAGGAGACTTTCTCAATGGCCGGAGTGCCACAGGCCACCTGGACCCGGAGCTGCTCTTCCAAATCGCCAGCATGTACGACCATCTCGGTGAAGAGGAAGAGGCAAAGGCGTACATGGAACTTTGCCTCGCGCAGGAAGGCGGAGAAGCTGCCGACAACGCGCTGAATGAATCTATCGCGATACACAATGATTCCCCAGGCGCATCCGATGATGAAGGTAACGGAGATGGCCGCAAGGATGGTGCAAATGAAGGCACCGGAGTAACTGCATCGACAAGCAAAGCCCGTATGTGGCTCGCAAAGCATGCTATGCGGACAGCGGACTACGCGACAGCCAACCGACTGGGCACAGAGCTGACGCAGGACGGCTTCGAGGTTGAGGAGGCTAAGGCTCTAGTGAGAGAAGCTAGGGTGCGCATAAGGAATGCGGAAATAGGCCTCACTCCTTGAATTGGCATCGACCGTCAAGGGATGAGGAGCGGAGGCTTTGGGCGTTATGGCCAACACGAGGTCACCAAGGCGTCCTTGCGTCGTCACGATCAGTCGGATTGCCAGCAGGGGTCTTCGAAGTGGAGAAGAACGACCCTGGCTGGGAGGTTTCATGGCGCAGGCGTATGTCGATGGAGCTTCAGACTACCCCCGCGAAAGGAAGTTTTCGTATCGGTTTGATACGGGAAGATACCACGGCTAGGCTACTTGTCTTTCAAGGTGTGCTCTGACGCCCAACGAAACTGCACTTTCGTATGGCGCATTCTCCCGGATGGCAAACCGCCTGGGTGGTGTTGAGAAGAATTAGCCATGCTACAAGAGCTCGGGCGTATTAAACGGCCCTCGTATCGGATTGTGTTGGGCGTCTCAGGAAAAAAGGAGAGCACAAGTGCGGGCTATGATGGTTATTCAAGCATCCGGGCATACAGTAATGATATACCACAATATGACACGCTCTCCTAATATGTACTCGTGTATCGGTGGGTGCAGGGCTGCTCCATCTTATCAGCTGGACCGTCGTTGGCTTACACGGAACGATCAAGGCTTGTTCAAGCAGGACAGACCTTGCGCACGTCTATCTTTACGGGGACCAGATCCGGCAGGTCCGGCGCAGTGTCAGGATCCACCACTCCCGGCGGCTCCTTCCCCCGCCTCCGCGTTTTTCGAAGCTCGTACCACTTCCAGCCAACCTCACGATCGGTTCGCCATTCCGACGACGCTGGAGATGCAACGTTTCTGCGAACGCCCCGTTGCGGACCTGGTATGGGGGGGGGGGGGCAAATCAATAATGGGCTAAGCCGGTTACGGCTCTCGCGAGGGATCAAATGACGCGGGAGGGACTGCCAATACGAGATTCCACCACCGCCGTTTTTCTCGAAACCTTTTGCTCACTCATCCCACGGACCAATGATCCCTGGTCCAAGACGCCCTCGTACCGGTCCGCGAACCACACGCTTGGCTCGCGGCCGGGGTCGAGTCCGCCGTCCAACCTCGTCTCCAGCCCAGGCACCACCGCCGACACCCAACCCATGGGAGACCAAGGGCAGCACATTCGGTCAGCTCTGGACCCGGGCAGCTCGTAGCCGGTCGGCGACAAGGGGTCGAGGTGAGGGGGAGAAGCGTAGGAAGAAGGGCATGCAAACCACGCGATTTCTTTCATGGAGAAAAAAAAACTAAAGATGGTGTATTGGACAAATGGGGGGGGGGGGGGGGGGGGGGGGGGTCGACTCTCTGGCTCACGGAAGTGCGTGCAGGTTAGCGGGCTGGAATACGAAGAGGTGCATGAAAGGACCCCTTATCTGGCGACTCGGCTCATCGCTCGGGTTGTCGGGCGACGAATAGCCTTTTATGCCTTTTTGGAGGCCTGCGCGCAGCGGGAAAATCCTGCCCGGCCACGAGGCGGGCAGATCACTCGAGCTCTCTGCGTGGTTTGTCGCGGTTCGTTGGATGGTTCGAACAGCAAACCCCGGTGGTTCTGAGGTATGCGGTCAGCTGCAGGAGAACAATATTTGGGCCTTGGCAGTCATGTTGGCAGATAACGTTGCATGTCGAGTCCTGACGAGTCTCGGTTCGCCAATAACCACTACCACCACAGCGTCCAAGAGTACCGTTAACCTGATCGTTTTTGAAAGGGGTTGTCAAAGGATCGTTTTGGCGAGGCTCGCTCCCTCGCGAGCATCCCGTTTGTATCATCATTATTCGTAAGGACTGTGTATGCATGTAACATCTCCTGTATGGCAGAACTCCGACTCCTTGTCTCTCTCCCCCCCTCTCTCCATACTCCAGTAGATGAACGTCATGCTTCCCCAATATTCAAAAGTGCCACATGGTATCAAATAAAGCTCATCCGGTCTTCCCTCTCCACCTTTTTGCCGGCCATAAAGGAAGGTTTAGAATAAAAAAGTGATCCGCCAAAACATCGCGTCTCTTGGTAATAACCCATGCCAAGCCCCACGGCAAGGCTCTCTTGAACTCCCGATTAGAAATTATATTAGATGAGTAGTGCAAAAATTCCAGCCAGGACAGCGGCGCCGGCACTCGCGGTAAGCGCCCCCGCACCGCTTCCTGGGACGGTGACGGGTCGAGTGGTCGACGGTCCGACGGGCGTCTTGGTCGGGAGCTCAGTAACGGGAGTGGTTGGTGTAACAGGAGTGATGTGGCCGATGGTCGTCACCGCGGGCGGCGTGACGACGACCACGACGGTCGAGGTGAGGTTGGAGTGGTGGCTGGGCTTGGGCGGCTTGGGAGTGACGGTTTCGTCGGGGTGAGGCGGGTGCTCCGTGGTCTTGGGCGGCTTGGGGGTGTGCTCGATCACGGTGGTGTTGTGGTAGGTCGGCTTGGGCGGCGGGGTCGTCTTGATGGTCTTGATGGTTGTGCTGACGACTGGCGGGGGGACCACTGTGGTGTTTCCTGCCGGGGGAGGGTAAATCGTCTTGGTCGTGGTGTACGGGGGCGGCCTGTGGGTGGTGATGGTGCAAGGGCAGTCTGTCCTTTGTTAGTCTTGTCGGTGTAAGTGTGTAGATGGGACTATCTTACTCGTGATGGTGAGGGTGGTTGCCGTGGTTGCCGTGTAAGTGACGTTTTGGTGGATGAAAGTAGTGGGCGACTGCGGCAGGGTTAGTCTCACAGACTTACGCTCTCGGTCTACCATGTCAATACTCACAGGGCAATACGTCTCGTAGGCGGTGGTAACCACCGTGGTGTAGACAGTGCTGGCATCAGTCTCCCAAGCCTGAGCAAAAGCTACGAGCCCGGCTGCGGGCAACAGCTGCGAAACCTTCATTGTGGAGTGAAAGCGAGTGTCTCCGGTATAAGCGAGAGTCGTCTGCCAAAGGCACGCTGTGAAGCAATTGAGTGATGTGAGGTAGATGTAGATTGAGGCTACTGCTTATCGATGACTTTTAGGAGAACACGAAGCATCTAGGCCAGGAACCCGCTCGCCTTATGTATCGCGAGGGCGGGGCCGTCATGCGCGGAGAGGTCCATCATGCAGAAGGCCTTGGAACCAATGCTTACACAGCTTAGAGTTGCTTGCTGCCGTCGAGGCGATCTTGCCGGGCCTCCAACCCTTGGAGAGTCAGGCGTGCCGCCGCCCTCCACGCCGGATTCGACTGTCGATGGCCTCGGTATCGATGCGCAATGGGTATTGATGACTGTACGCACCTTGCAGGTGGCGCGCACCGCCGTGCCAGATGGGGCCAAGAGACAGGAGTGTGACTCTGTCCCCGACGGGGTGGACGACAAAGATACGAGGCGGTCTTTGCCCTGCCAGGCCTGGTGCGGAATGGTGCCATCGATTTTTGCTGGCACGATACTAGTGAGGGGGTTGACGACTTGCGCATATCACGCAACTTCTCATTGGACCGGTCACTTTATTGATTTCGTTTTGGGCAAGTGACTATGTGATGGCAGGGGTTGAGCGATGACGGCTCGTGTTGTCAACCATAGTGTCTCCAGGTTTGGGTAAGCATCGTGTAAAAACGTTCATTGTCGAGTCTCTGCAATTTCAACCCTCTCAGGACGAAGAAAGGCCACCATCGTCGAACGCTAGGCTTCATGTCGCGAGACGATGGGCCCGCGAAGCCATGTTGCCCGGCTACGGAGCGGAGCGTCAGTCAATTCGACTCTAACTTTCCGGTTCGTCGAGTACTGATGAATTGCAAAAGCGAGGCCGAGGGTGAGAGAATACCCGGAGCTTGGCAAACGAGGTTCGTGTTCGGCGCTTTTTGTCGCTTGGCGACCTTCTACGGTACGATGTGACCAACGCCGCCACAATACGGCTTATGAAAGTAGAATCGAAGTGGCCGGTCAGCGGCGCAGCAGATGGCGCCGTCAGCACTCGCAGACATTATTAGCAATTGTGACCAACCTCCACGAGGACTTTTCGGGATTCTTGGCTGGTATAAGCCCTGACTACAAAGGCAAACCCGATATATCCCACAAAGCGCTGACATCCATTGTGCGGACCAGATCCTGCGTACTAGCGACCGAGTTAGGACGGCCACCTGGGCAATCCCCGAGAAAAAGCAAACAGGAAGAAGACGTGAGAAACAATAAATAAATGAGCGGTAGCCAAGTTGCCGTCCTGTGCAGCCTTTCAACCATTGCAAGTAACACTAGCTACTTGTTGGAAAGGAAGCCACAGCAGCAATGCCGCTTCGCACATTGCATTGTATGATGGCGTTGTCTTCCCATGTTAAGAGGCTCGAGGTGCCGTCCAAACACGGGTGATAACAAACATACTCGATAACTTCATTTGACAATATGCCCAGCGAACACGTGTTTCCGCTGTTTGGAATTTCCGCGGAAACAATGACACCAAAAACACACAAGTCCAGATCACGTTAGCGACACGAGCTTTTATCGACAAGGCGCATACACATCCCGGTTGTTCAATGTCGGTCCCCAGGGTGTGTCTTCAACCCTATCGGCTCGATCGATCGACCATCAGGAGCCAGAAACGGCCTGACAATTGAAGCTGGTATACGATTGCTGAGAGTCCTCTCTCCCAAAGCCGTGGCTACTCAGCGCCGTTAATGCTTCAAGGTTCAAGGGGGTTGGATAGAATGTCTTTGGGCCCAGTTTCTTTTTGCCAGTAAGCAACGGCTTCTGGCTGGACGGAACGCCTTCGGACAGACCTTGGTGGGGGAAGCGTTTGCCGCGTCGTGGGCGGGAGGCGAATCTACTGCTACCAAGAAAACCAAGATGTCAAGACTGAAAGGTTTTCATTCCCATTTATCCGCCTTGAGGGAAAGAAATCGCAAGTGTCCGGCTGATTTGACAACGATTTGGGACCCGTTGTGGGCACGCCTTGCGGGGGAAGAGGGGACACTCGCACGAGATGACGGAACCGTAGGGCAGACGGCGGGGAGGGTCGATGGGCGTGATGAGGTCAGAGCCAGTCACCAGCTTTTCGTCGTAAAGACATTTTGTCAAGCTCGCCATTGGCAGCTTCCAAGGCTGATGGACGGAAGGCGATTCTGCTGGGGCAACCTGAAGCCGAAATCCAGATTGCCGTGTTCCACTGACAGACTGCAACGGCAATCTGGTGGAGAAACGCGGTCGATGGTGATGGTGTGAGGGATTTCCACCCACAAGGCCAACCAGTCGGGAAACGGCTGATGAATCAATGACAAGTCTGGCGCGAAAGAAGAAAGATTTTGTTAGTACTACGTTTGTACGTACAACCAAGGTGAAGACTCTGAGGGGCTAGGAAAGCCGGGACGAGTGCAAGCGGAAGCCCAGGCCCCCTCACCGAGTTCCGTCTCCTTGACGGTTCCTGCATTGGACAGAACTCACCTGAAGATGACCCGCAGAGGACCCGTCCTCGAACGGACATGCTTTCCGTTCAAGGCTGGATTGGCCCTTGACAGGTTTGTACGTTGTCGGTATGGATGGATACGTACCAATGCCTTGGAAGGCCTACTTACCCGGAATACCATGTTAGCGGCCGTCAGAGATCACGCTGTTACGGCAGCAGCGTCGGCGTTGGCAATCACAAGGCGTTTCCCAGCAGTCAGTCCCTTTCATCAGGGATACGTATGTCCTACGCAGCGGCCTTGGTACGTTTGGAAAGTGAGCGATGATCAGTGGGACCCAACTGTGGTCGAGAACAGCCCCCGTCCCAATGATCATCTCGACGGGCCGCCAAGGATATGTGCCATGCCATGCAACCACTACAGAGAATGGGGACAATGGGCAGCAGCAGCAAAGCTTGCTTGCGGCTTGTGCTTTGCTCGTGGCTTTGCCAACCTTGTTGCTCACCACTCCGTTGTAGGATCCCAGGAGGAAGCACGTGTGTCTGAGACCAAGTCGGGTAAAAGATACCCAGTGGGTAAGAGAACACGAGCAACCGGCCTGACGGGTATTGCGATTTGCAGCACATCTCTCACCTTAAACTGTACCTTGAATGACCTACCTAGCAGCCTTATGAGTGCGCTTTTCCAACAGTTGCTTCTCGAAGTCATCAGGACTCGGATTCTTACGCGCTCTCTCGGCTCCTCGGATGCTTCACTTTGGTCAACGTGGGCCAGAAGCGTAGGACAACTCGGCGATACTTGACTCGCCGCAATCACAACTGACGGTCTGGTGGCGTTGAGCCTACGCCGTAAGCTACGCGTTACCCTGCAGATGCATGGTAGTTCGGATGACTCAGGCAAAATAATCAGAAGAAACTTTTGCGAAAAATCGGCACAAAGGTGCGATACCTGAGATCCCAGGCCAAAAAAGATATGCAGGCACAGACAGCATGGACGGGACTGGGCTTGCGTGAATAAACTTGTTCCTGGCAGGTGAGGGGCGAGGGGGCCAGAGCCAGCCGGGACAGACGTCGGGGCAGTGTCCGGGGATCTCCGCTTGGTACTGGATACGGAGATGGTCTGAAGTATTGTTAGCAGCGGCGCGGCTGCGCCAACCTGCTCACCTATCGCCCTGAGGCGCTCGGCCCAGTTGCTGTACAGCCCTCGCTACAGTGTTCGGAGTACTACGCACTCGGGCTGTGATCGACAGGCACAACCCACTCTCCCTGTCCGCTCTCACACCCTCTTTGCGCTCGTGTCTTGTTCCTGGTTTCGACTTCTCACCATGGCCCAAGTTGACACCTCGAGCTTGAGCTTGAGCCTTCCTCCCCGATTCGCCAACTGAAGCCCAAATCTCCCCATTTACCTCTGGCTCCCCCTCAAACCCCCTCCCAACACTCGCCGGATGTACCCTGCCAAGTCCTTCTGGCCGGGGATGGAGTCTGCCAGGGAACAGAAGAGGGATTTTCCGCCGTCGTGGCATCGCCCCCGTCACAGAACGTCTGGAGGATGGCCAACCGAGATGGTTGTCCAGGCTCATGCCATGTCCCTTGGACTGATGTGACGGCGACGTGTTTTCTTTTTCCTTGTTGAAGTGAGCCTTGGCCTCTCTCTCTGTTCCAGTGAGCAGTCTCGGCCTTCTCTGCATCGGCACCCAATGCCATCATCCAGTCTTTACTGGCTTCGACTCAAGTGAGTGCTGTCGTCTGGTTTCCTGGTCCGTCACCTGCATCTCATCACATTGATCAGCCGTTCCTGTCATTCTCCTAGTCCAGATGAACCGGTGCGTTGGGAAGTGATGCCACGTTCTGCCGCCTCGGCGTCGACCCAAATGGCATAGCTAGCACGGCTCTCCCGCACACTCCCTCCCAACTTCCGTCCGGCAGCTCAACCCGGCGGTCCTGCCTTGCCTGCCCAGGGGGTGTTTGTTCGGTAGTGACCGGCACACCTTTCCTAATCGTTCTAGCTGTCCGAGTCTCGGCCAGGGCCAAGGTGCTTAGGGCAAGGGGGGAGGTGGGGGCGGCCAAGTCAGTCCAAGAAAAGCCCCCGTCATGGGCCGTAATGGCCCCGTCCCGCTACGAATCATGAGCCGGGGCGCTAAGTTGTCGTGCTGGAGCGCTGGCCTGCCTCGCATCGAGTTCCACGACTTCTTCTCTCCGGCCTGTCAGGGTACGCCACGCGGAGTCGGTTCTTAGTGTCAGGTACCAGGCACAATCAACAGCAAGCCGTCCAATGACGGTGCCAAACAGATGTCCGGAAAGCGGTTGCATCTGCAGCTAAAAAAGTCCAACAAACGGCGCCAAGGGCTGATGACCACGATCCTTTTTTTTGTGTGTTGCCAGCACGTCCTCGCAGCCTGTTGACTCTGAGTAGTAACTCGATACATACGCCTTGTCCGTCATCTCTGGGCCCCCGACTCCCTCGACTACCCGCTGCCCAGTCCGTGAGCGTCAGCGCTTGGCGCCAGGTACTCGTCCTCACTGCCGCGTTGCTCCCGTGTGCTCTGGACCATGGTCATGTTTTGAGGGAGGGCGTCCTGGCACTAGAAACGAAGAAGGAACCTCAGACACAGCCTGGAACTATCCAGGAATAGGCGCAAACACTCAGAAATAAGCCTGCCAAATAAACAAGTGTTCATCGAGAGATGTTTCCGAAAACGGTTGGGCTGTTGCCCCAGTTCCAATGTCAAACGCTTCAGGGACCAGTCATCCAGAACAACCAGACGTTGCGCTCAACCCTGTCTAGTGTTGGCGAGTCGAGAAGGATGGTAAGGTAGGTAGACCTGCTGGTCCAGACCGAAAACTCTGAACCTGGTGAGGCCATTATTTCACGGGCACATCCAATCACGGCCGACAAGTCCCAACCGTATGTACAAGTTACAAGAATCATGGCGCCCAAGCATCCAAGCCCACTCTCCGATGGAGGCTTCCATGTAACTCTGGGAAACACCCTCGGGCTGTTGTCCCCACTGCGGTATTCAAACGTTCCCACGTCCTCGACGCCTCCAGCTCCGCTCCCCACTGCTGCCATTTCACGAGCAAAAGAATCCTTTCCAGTCTATTCCCCCCATCCCTTCTGACATGTGTATAAGTACGACCCGGTTCCCGTGAAGCCATTCCTTACCTGGTCTCGATTCTCCATCCCGCATCACTATTCTCTCAGTGGCCGAGCCTCACACTTTGTCTATCCAGACAGCCTCATTCTCTTCACATCCAGCTTCTCACTCCTTTCTGAAAGCACTCAAACGGCCCCGGTCCGTTCAAACACCATCCCTCACAACCAAAAGCTCGAGTCCATCACCACGACACCCCATCCCTGGGCAATCTTCATTCTACGATCAGCTAGACGCTTTTCAAAGAATCACTCCTTCTCAACTGCCTTGATCCCGCACTACCGTTGTTGACAACGTTTGCCGGACCTTTCCAAACCCACTTTCTCAACTCACAACCGCTTCCGGCACTTACACACAAACACCACCACCGTCAAAATGCAGTTCAGCATCCTCTCTCTCCTCGGCTCGGCCGCTCTCGCCGCCGCTACCAACACCGTCACCTTCAAGTCCCTGGACGACGTCACCCGCACCGTTCACTTCACCCCCAACGCCGGCCTGGCCTCCGTCGACTCCGTCGAGGTCCCCGGCAAGGGCGAGGTCAAGGTCGAGATCCCCGAGGCCTGGATCGGCAACTGGTTCTCCGTCTCGGAGGGCGCTGACAACGCCGTTGGCATGCTCGGCGAGGTCGCCTTCAACGGCTGGAACGGCCTGACCTACTTCGACGTCTCCGCCATCGTCGACCCCACCGACCACGACGGCGTCAAGGAGATGTGGCCCCTCAGCGGCTCCGACCCCATCTCCGGCTGCAAGTCGTTCCCTTGCAACAACGCTTACTACCTCCCCGACGACGTCCAGACCAAGGTCACCTCCGAGACCGACCTCGTCTGCACCCTCGGCAAGAACGGCGTCTCCAGCCGCAACGTCGACGAGCACCACGAGTCCCCCAGCTACAAGCGCGACTTCGTCCAGGGCAAGTACTCCAACTAAGCTCTCAGGTGCCAAATCTTCGTTTTTTCTTCGTTTTCTTTCTCTCTATGAGAAACGGAGGAGAAAGAAAAAAAAGCAGCCGCGGTGACCGAAACACCCATCGGTCCCGCGCGCCTTCGCGCTGTGCGCTACGACTTCATGACCCCTTCTTCACGACGAGAACGAACCCTCAAAAAGTTCAGCATCGTCTTGCCATTTCTGATACAAAAAAGATACCCATCACACGCCAAGAGCGCAGCTACGCGGGTGGGCTAGCGGGGAAAGAAACCACTGTTTTGGGATATAGAGTTTTGGATACACTTTTCTTCTTTGGTATCCAAATTGGGGCGTACACATTCAGAGAGACCGGAGCAATTGGAGCAATCTAGGCGTTTCCCCTCCTCCCCCCGCGAGAGAACCCATATGTTTTTGTCTTCACGATACGCCGATAGATCTTCCACATTTTGGAGCTGATCGAGGCCGGGTCTCGGTTTTTTTCTTTCTTTTTTCAAATTGGTTTTACGGGTTGGGAGGTTATCTAATCATTCGGGTAACTTTCAAAGCTGCGGAGGCCAATCTTCTTGTCGCTCCTTTTAAGAAGTATTTAGGGAACTTTGGTTGTTCGAACAACTTCTTGTACTTACTAGGGCCAAGTTTCACAACCCCAAAAAAGACAAAAACGTTCTTAAACGTCATGTAACCTATCCCTCCCCTCGTTGTTGTTGTTGACTTTGCCGTCGTCGTTGCCCCGGCCCCGGCCCCGGCCGCATCTCGTGTGCGCTGATTATACAGCTGAAATGAAGGGGGCCAATTCTCGCCCGTTGCCCCCCTCCACCGGGGTGGCCATGTTCGGCAAGTCTGTGCTATGGGCTATGTTGACGCTTGATTCTTGATTCTTGATTCATGAAAGCGGCGAAAAAGTGCGCGTGCGCGGGACGGAGCCCAAGCTCTCGCCTGGAAAGGGAAAAAATGCGCCCCTGGTTGGTTTTTTTTTCTTTTTTCACTTTTTAAATTAAGCTCGCTTGCTCCCAAAGAGGAATACAACGTCCGTTCTCCCGGCCTTGTTTCTTCGTTTCCGTCCCTTCTCTTGGGACGAACGAACGGACGGACCGGGGGCCTCCTCCCCCCCCCCCCAATCTGAAGAGCGTTTCAAGGCGTTGACGTCGGTCGCACCACCCTCCACCTACCGATACCCTGGAGGTGGGGGGAAGGGAGGAATGGGGAGACAACGTGGTCAGGGGTAGGGAAACAGAGCAACTCCGGGGCCAAGGCAACGTCAGCAGCCAAAGCCACGAACCTGACAGTCGTCATCCGTTCTCAGCCGATTGCGTGTGTGCGCGCGCTCCATGTTCATGCTATCAACGGGCGGGGCAAGGCATCCGCACTCTTCGGCTGCACAAAGCCGTCAAGAACCCGAACGAGCGGTTCATCGGAGTCGAATTAAAACCTCTCGTCCTTGATGCGACGAGAGGAGAGACATCTGCAACCAGCCGTCCGCGTTCCCCGCTAACGCTTTTCTAGCCCTGCAACTCTGTGTACCGCCGGGGGGATACTTGCATCTCGGGACAAACATGGTCGAGCAGATGCTGACATTGGGCATGTGGCGGGAATGAAACCCTCTCAAAAGATTTACAAACTTTATTCGACAGCATCACTCCTGACTCTCGGCATGCTAGTAAACTCCAAGTGAAAGGCTCGCTTTGCCTCCGCCCTAAACTACATCATGATGCCTGCTTGGGTTCTTCGACGACAGGCGGCGACTCTGCCTTCGCCGATCCCTCTGCGCTCTGTCTGCTTTCCGGCTCAGCTGTTGAATTTCTAGCCGAGCCCGTTGTCTCCGATCCGCCACCCGCCTGCTTTTCGGACGGCTGTGGTGATGCAACGGTCTTGATCTCTTTCGAGTTGATGATGCTCTTCAAGTAATCGCCCGTATCCCGGAATCCATCAAGCTTGCCTAGCTTGGTTATGAAGAAATCCACGTCGCGGAGCATGCTTTGTGTATGTTAGCAGTGTGCCCGAAAGGCTTCTCGAATGGAGCGCAATTTACCTGTCACGACCAGTAGCCGTCTTTGGGTCTGCGGCTTGGAAGACCTTGCCAAACTGGTCCTTGTAGCTCGCGAAGACGGGGCCCATGATCAGCTGCACAGAGGTTTCCGGCAGGTGCTTGGTCAATACCCTGTGTAAAGTGGTGGTTTCTTTGGCCAGCGTTTCCATGTATGCGTGTGTCGACTGGCTATTGTCGTGATCCCAGTCGATCGTCTTCATGGATTTCGAGTGCTGCGACGCGCGTCCGCTCATGATTTCGACCAGCTTATCGTAGATGCTGTTCTGATGTTCCTGGAATAGGCGCCTAACCTTGTCGAACTCTCCCATCAGACTAGACACACCGGCTCCTGAGCCAGCGTGCCGCCGCACAAATTCCCGAATGTGAGGGATCAATGTCACGATGAATGACAACGCTTGGGATGCCAAAGCCAGATGCCTCGTTGTGATGTTCTTGAGACCAGCAGATCGAGTAGCACCTGCGCCAAGGATAAGTTGGGTGCAACGAGAGTTGAAGAGTTGCAGGTATGTGATGAGAGAAGTGGCGACGTCGGCGGCCATGGACGGAATGCCGCCGATGAGGTGGAGGAAATGTGAGATGCCCTCCAGGCATAGTATGGCAGAATTGGGTAGGAGGAATGTTTCGCTTTCGATTTCGGCCGTCCGCGCCTTTTCCTTCCCGCCTGTGCCGTTGGTTTCGGGTGGGTTTGCCGCCGTTCCATTTGAGCCGTCGTCTTCATGGTTTTCTTCCCAAATCTTGCTTCCGTCTGACCACGATGCAGCATCCTTAGTACTGCTCTCGAGCACTTGATCCAAGAGGGCCTTGTCTTTCTCATTGAAGTCTTTGGCGCTCCATTGGTCGGATTCCATGCCCTGGGCCAGCTTCTGTTTCTCCGCGTCTCCGTGTTGCTGCACGAACTCCTTGATGTGGCCGTTGACCAGAGTCTTCAAAGCCGTGCCGCTGCGTCCCGAGATCGCTTCACATTCGTTGGCGAAAAAGAGATTGAGAGTGAAGTAGCGAAGGAACCAAGACAGGCTCAGGTGCGTGCTTTGCTCTGATCGTACTTTCAATACTTTCACAATCTTATCTTGAGCGACGTCGACAGCTTGTCCAACCAGATTGGCAATATCCATGGCCTTGTGGATCTCCTCTTGAACCTCAAAGCTGGGAGAGTCGTCAAATCTGGGGAACTCTCTGTCGAAAGGTGTTGGGCTCGCAAGGGGAGAACGGATCGGCGGAGATTTGAGGCCAGCAGCGGTAGCCTCTTCCGTTAAACAGCTTGCAATGTCAAGTAGCACCTTTACCTGTGTCGTCAACCGACGGAGGGTCTCGGTGACGCCAATATATATTGTCTTTAGCAAGTCTTCAGCATCCTTAGGGTCGAGTGCTCGAAGGTTCCTTGCCAGAATCGACGACTTCTCTTGGTTGGAAAGATTTCTCCCGCCGCTCATTGTTGAAGCAGACATCATAGATTCATTGTCATCGTCGTTGGAGCTGGGCAACGGCCTGCGGATAAGATTGCGAATTTCGCGTAATACAGCCTCCCGATAGGCTGCAATCGCAGTAGAAATGTGCTGAGCTCGGTGAAGGCCAAGAAGGTTCGGCATGATCGCCTTGCGCAGTTCTTGTGTAGAGGTGAGGTAGGCCGGTGGCCCAGCCGACTCTCTTGCGGTACCTCCCCTCGCCCGCAACGACGAGCTGCCCCAGCGGAGGAGAACCTCGCGGCTTTGTACTGTCTCGACGTGTCTTCGCAGATCGGCTAGTAACAAGCTCTGGACCTTGGACTCATAAGCTTTCCCGATACGGGACCGCAACTGCTGCAGGTCGTCGTTGACACCTTGCAGAGCTGTTGCCCCCCTCAAGTCTCTCAACCGTGATAGAGGAAGCACAGGAGGTTCTGCTTCGGGAGACTCGTCATGCTCACCAGCTATGAGAAGCTCTAGGGTATCAATACTGCTCAAAGCTTTGTCAACTTCGCCAGCATCCACAAGCGACTCGCATAATGCAACACCCTCAACAACATGCCGGAGTTGCAGGACCGCGTCGTTGAGGGCTTGCACGTTTTCTCTTCGTCGGCGCTTCTGCACTATGTTCAGGCCCCGAGTGGCAATCTCTTCGTCAAGGGCCTCGAGTTCCTTTCGAAGCGCTTTGATACGGTCTACTGACTCTGCAGCCTCGGAATGTAACTCTCGTAGTGAACCGAGCGCGGTAAAGAAGGTGGTTGATGCAGTCGATATAGAGTTGATTAAATGAACCTCGATAGTGTCCATGTACCAGGAGAGTTTCTCTTGAAGGATGGCATTGGTAGCCAGAGCCTTCCGGGGAGCTACAATATCTCCATTGTTGCCGGTCTTGTCGTCTACACTGCCTGGTGCTGGTGGTACAACCTCCGATCTCTCGCTAACCACGTCGAAGGTCCGTGGATTTTCCAGGTGGAAGTCTTCATCAAAGTAGACGTTGGGTATCGTTGACAACGGGGGCGGCCCTTGCCCGCTTTTTCGGTTGAATCCAGAGCTGGAGCGTCGCAATGGTCCTGGGCCATCAATGGAAGATATCGATGTTATTGACGCAATCGATGACTTTCGTCTAGCAGGCAGTCGACCTGCAGGTCTCAGGTGGCTCTCGTCAAGGGAGTCTATGAAATCATCGTGTCTGCTCGATCGACGGCCCGAGGAGCCGGGGCGTTCATCTTCTTGTTCTTTAACTCTCCGAAGCTGCTCGTAGAGGGCGCCAACTTGCGACAAGTACGGTTTGAAATCGGCCGGGTCGATATGAGGGATATTCGTCAGAGTCACAGGAGGGATATCGCGCGCGGTCGGAGGTTTATGGGCACTAGAAGCAGGCGCAGAGGTATGGGGCTGCAGGCCGGTCCGGACAATGGGCGGTTGCAGTAAGGTTGAAATGGCTAGCGGCTCGTCAGCACAGGAAGCGACACCTTCGTGGTTTAATCAGTACCATTTTGCCCAGATTCCAGCACCGCATTTGCCCAACTGCTGGATGAAGTATCGAGAGAACCTCCTATTGAGTGTATGGAGCTCGCAGTCGAGCCTCGTCTTGCGGCATGGCTTGGGTGAGTCTGTCCTTGTCTATTTGCCGTTAGCGCAACCGTGGCCGATAGAGGCCAAGAGGAGGAACTGACTTGTGGAATGGAAACTCGCTACGGGTTGGCGGAGGAGACAGTGATGATATTGTGTCCACCGACCTCCGGGCGCCTGGTGAGGAGTACATGGTACGATTCAATGGCTCTGTATGCGGGCTGGTGCTTGATGTTGAGTCTAGACGTCGATCGTTTGCTGAGAGTCGCAAAGAAAGCCGACAACAAGGTTGGTTGACGGCCACGTAGCCAGACTACCGGGGTATCATTGCTGGGAGAGACACATCAGGTTGAAATTTCAGGAAAGACGGCTTGCAACAATCATGACCGATCAAGAACAGTAATGAAGAAACGACAGATTACTGTTGGCCTTTGCGCAGCTTCACCACGCTGAGCCACGTTCCTCATTCAGACCCCCAAAGGGCCTACCCACACCAGCTAGTGCACTCTGGGGAATGCAGGATGAGGTAAGCCGCTTCACGTGAAGATAACAAAGCAGCCACTACTTTATCACTGAGCTCAAACGCGCTAAAGCTGCAACCACTTTACGCGGGCGTGTCGCGATTTCCGGAAAAGGGGCGCGTCCTTAATTCGTTCCCCTGCGAACAGAGCAGCCCCTCCTTGCATCCACCTTTTCAGTCTGAATCCTCAGCATCGCTCCGTCAACAACCGCAACCGCAACCTCAATTACGGGCGCAATCGCAAAACATGGACAGACAATCGGTATACTCTGCTCACGTATTTGAGCCGAGCTTCGGCCAAAACGAGGATACTCGGATCCAGATTCAGACGCAACTGGAGAACTTTGTCCTGCACTTCAGACATGACAATGACTACGTCTACAGGTGAGACCGACTGCCGCGGGCACCTTGCGCCTTCGCATGACCTCTGACATTGTGTCCAGAAACCAACTGAAGGAAAACGCACTTCTCAAGAAGTACTACTGCGATGTCGACGTTACCGACCTGATCAACTACAATGAGGAGCTGGCGCATAGGCTGGTGACGGAGCCTGCAGAAATAATTCCCCTGGTGCGACTCAGCCGTGCAAACCCGCTCCTGAATTTGTACTGACTTGGATGCCACCAGTTCGAAGCTGCCCTCAAGAAATGCACCCACCGAATCGTTTTCCCTCAATTGACAAAAGTCGACTTGCCGGAACATCAGCTTCTGCTCCACTCCAGCGCCGAAGATGTGTCGATTCGCAACCTTGACTCCATGACGATTGCTCGTCTTGTTAGAGTACCAGGAATCGTTATTGGAGCTTCTGTCATGTCATCAAAAGCCACTGAACTCGCCATTCAGTGCCGCAACTGCGCACACTCCTCTACCATCCCAGTCCTAGGAGGCTTCACTGGAGTCACGCTCCCGAGACAGTGCGGCAGACAGAGAATCCCTAACGACCCGACCCCCAAATGTCCTCTCGACCCATACTTCGTCCTCCATGAGAAATCAAGATTCGTCGACCAACAAATTATCAAGCTACAAGAGGCACCTGACCAGGTTCCCGTGGGCGAGCTTCCGCGACATGTCCTCATTTCAGCTGACCGCTACCTGACCAACCGCGTGGTTCCGGGCTCGAGATGTACAGTTATGGGCATCTTCTCGATCTACCAGAACAAGGCTTCCAAGAATTCAAACACTGGCGGCGCGGTAGCCATTCGGACTCCTTACCTGCGGGCGGTGGGCATCCAAACAGATATTGACCAGACCGCCAGGGGTCAGGCGCTCTTCTCCGACGAAGAAGAACAGGAGTTCCTCGAGATGAGCAGGCGACCGGATCTGTACAGCATTATGGCGGACTGCATAGCGCCTTCCATCTACGGCAACCGCGACATCAAGAAGGCTATTCTATGTCTCCTCCTTGGTGGCTCGAAGAAAATTTTGCCTGACGGCATGAAGCTTCGTGGAGACATCAATGTTTTGCTGCTTGGTGATCCCGGTACCGCCAAATCTCAACTTTTGAAGTTTGTCGAGAAGTGTGCGCCCATTGCTATCTACACGTCTGGTAAGGGATCTTCAGCAGCCGGTCTCACCGCCTCAGTACAACGCGATCAGTCGACTCGTGAATTCTACCTTGAGGGAGGTGCCATGGTTCTTGCGGACGGTGGCGTAGTCTGTATCGATGAGTTCGACAAGATGCGTGACGAGGACCGTGTGGCCATTCACGAGGCCATGGAACAGCAAACCATCTCTATCGCTAAGGCTGGCATCACAACCATCCTCAACGCAAGAACATCGGTACTGGCCGCTGCCAACCCAATCTTCGGTCGTTACGATGACATGAAGACCCCTGGCGAGAACATCGACTTCCAAACCACTATCCTTTCTCGTTTTGATATGATTTTCATCGTCAAGGACGAACACACAAGGGAGAAAGATGAGAGAATAGCGAAACACGTAATGGGCATCCACATGGGTGGCCGAGGTGTTGAGGAGCAAGTCGAGTCTGAAATCCCCGTCGATAAGATGAAGCGATACCTCAGCTACTGCAAATCGTAGGTCTTCCCGCATTGTACTTCTACCTGGGCCCAGGCTAATAACGTTATCCAGACGAATGGCTCCTCGTCTCAGCCCCGAAGCAGCTGAGAAGCTTTCGTCTCACTTCGTGTCTATCCGAAGACAGGTTCATGCAGCCGAGATGGAAGCTAACACGCGATCGTCCATTCCGATTACCGTCCGTCAACTAGAGGCCATTGTCCGTATCACAGAGTCGTTAGCCAAGCTGACCTTGTCTCCCATCGCAACTGAGGAGCACGTGGACGAGGCCATCCGCCTCTTCCTCTGTTCCACCATGGATGCTGTCAACCAGGGCAGCAACCAGGGAAGCAAAGAGCTCAACGAGGAAGTCAGTAGGTTAGAGACAGAGCTCAAGCGGCGTCTCGCGGTTGGATGGGGCACCAGTTTGGCAAGCCTGCGTCGCGAAATGGTTGAGCAAAAGGGCTATAGCGAGCAAGCCCTCAACAGAACGCTGATGATCATGCAAAGGAGGGATACCATTATGTTCCGGAACCAAGGAGCGCAGGTTTATAGAAACGCGATCTAAGGGGGCAAATGGCGATTGGGTGACAGCTGTTGAAGATATTGGTTTATTTGCGGTGGTTAATCGGAGTAGGATTACGGCGGCAGCATTCTGTCCATGAAAGAAATGATAATACCAGGCCTTTGTAACAGGACTTCAGTTTTCGGAACCAATGGGGTTGCTTCTGGTTTGAATCAATAATGTGTGATCACCATAGCAAGCTTGTGGGTTGGCTTGACGTTCTAGGTATATACAAAAATGGAGAACAGGAACGTATGGTGATACTATGATCAGCTTCGTACTTGGGGTTTATCGCCCGTTTTGTCCCGTATCCTTCAGATGCCAATAGGTCATCATGGCATCCGGCAAAGGCGCCAACGGGATCTAGTCTGCCAAGAAGGGCTTTGCCATAGTTAGGTAGAAAGCAGTGTCCTTGGAGCATACTGTGTGGACCTAGACCTGGATGATGGGCAAATTGTTAGTCGCATTACATAGTAGAAGGTTCCGCGTGCTTCCAGAGCCATCATAACAGAGCGATTCAGATATGCCACTTCTCAGCAGGCTCAACCTGGTCAAGAGCATTGGCAAAAGCCGCCGCACTCGCGGCTGAGCAATCGGTTTACCAGATGTATGGATGTCATCCCCATCTCCGTAGGTTTGATTGGCATGAGCCTTCATATATGCAGCGTACCTTTGAAATAAATTGATCAAGCTTACTAGCTGACGGGAGGGCGCCTGCGACAACAACACACAGGACACTGCTTACGTCAAATGCAGGTCGCAAAGGTCGGTATAGCTAGCTCAATCTCATAACAACAACAACAACAACAACAACAACAACAACAACAACAACAACAACAAAAACATTATCACTGCCCATGAAAAGGCATGTCCAAACTTGCTTCAGGTGATCGTCGCATCATGGGAAGCCGCACGAGGGGCCCTCGCTGACGATTGTTTTAAACAAGGGCATTATAGTTGATCTCGACTCATCCCTCGGAATCGTCCAGCAGCGTAGAAGGCGATATAAAATCGAGGCTGGCTGGCGATGATTTGAGTGGGTGGTCTTGGTTGTTGAAGAAAAGAGAAAAGGCAGAAGCAGCTCGCGGTGTCGAGCTTTAAAAATTGCAAGAGTCTGGCCCATCGTGTCCAGGTGGGGCCGTGCCACACCACGTGACTGTACACAGTGGCCGCACCGAGGCGCGTGGTGGTAAGTGGTTGGTCAGTGTGTTCGCTGCCGACTTCCTGATCCAGCCACGCCTCCCCTGCCGCGTTCCAGTGCATGCCTCGAGGCCCCATAACCGTGGATGGCTGTCTCTCCTCCCAGCCAGCCGTCAGGTCCCGGTAATCGGGTGTCGGGTGTCGGGCATGGTGGTCATGGTTTCCTGGACGATTCACCTGGTGGAGGCGCCTTCCCATTCGTCGTTAGTGGTGGTGGTGCCTGGCTTTCGCTCCGGTCCCAGAACAGCAGACTGGGCTAGCTCCCACTCCCCCCTCTCACTTCCACTCTCCCACTCCCGCGGCAAACTGCCTTTCCCACCCTCCTACGCCCATCTCACTCCCCCCCTTCCCGCGTCTTTCAGTGTTCCCACCTCCTACGTTCACGCACCGGACCAGGCTTACCTCAGCCAGTGCCAGTGCCAGTGCCCGCCAGCGCAGCCCACGGCCCAGTTGCCAGCCAGCCCAGGCGGCCACCCCCGTTAAGCGAGCAAATTGCCTCGCTCATGTGTCCGCCCCCTTCGCTCTACCCAGCGCCATTCCGACTTCACTTCCTTCAACTCCACCACGACCTGACGGCTCAACCACAGCACGAACCGACCACCGACCCTCGACAGCCCTTTAACGCCGTCGGATTCCTTTCGCTACGAGTGCTCCTGCTGGATATTGGCATTAGCAAAAAATTTTACATCCCGGAGAAGGCGCCAACGATCGACAGTCAATCCGAAAGTGGTGCATGACGCTGCGTCGGGGGATTGAGAGCCGTCGGCGGTTTGGCGCGACTCGCCACAACAACCCCCTCATCCTCTGATCTCGCCCAGAGCGATCCCTCTCATCGAGCGCATCGTGGATTTTGATACATCAGGGTCTTGACGGTATTCTTCGGAAGAGGCGGTGATTTTTTTTTTTCGAGCCTTCCGAATCGGAGACGTAACAGCGGGCCCTCTATCCCTCGTATTCCGACGTCCTCAGCTTTAGCCGATCCAGACTACGACTACGACGACGAGGACGACGACGCCAACGACCCGAGAATCGAGCCCTCATTCCAGCGGCAGCGTCAACATGTCGTTCCATCCCCGAACCCCTCAAAGTCCTTCCCAGTTTTCCCCTGGCACTTCCGACCTCACGTCGAGTATGAACAGCTCGGTTCCGTCCACAACCACAACTCTGCCAACTCCCGCACACAGCGTCAACGGCAGCGCATCGCAGCCCTCCGATATGTCGCAGGACATCGTCATGGGCGACGACTCGCCTCACAAGCGCAAGCGCCCACTCGAAGACTTGGGTGATCGAGAGCAGAAGAAAGCCCACATCGAGGATAGCAAAACTGGTATCGAGGCACTCCACCTGGATGTCGGAGAGAAATACCTACTTTGCCAAACTCGTAAGGCTCCCTTCACAGCCCCCTGTTCCCGTGGCAGGCTGCTTTGCCAAAACCCCCTTCCCATGACGTATCTGGTATTTTGAGGCGATTTCATGTCGAGCATCCTTCGTTAACTCTGAGCTACCTAGCACACCACGAGAGACTGCCGCGTATCACGGAAGATCTCTTCGAGATGTTCAACTTGACGGGCATTGCTGCAGAAGTCGCTCGCGAAAAGCCCAACGGTGAGAAGAACGCTCTTCGCAAGACCTACAAGGGTCAGATCAAGAAGCTCGGCATCCTCGGCCGGTTCGATTCCGTTGCCCAAGACTGGGACGCTCCGAGAGAAAGGGACGGTGACAGCGGTGATAAGAAGAGGGAGGCATACCATGGCTTCAGAGAATTGCTGGAAATTCCTGATGCAGAGTTCTGGGGCACGCGGCAAGACCCGATCACCAACGGACTGTCAGGTACTGTCAAGTCAATCTTGAACAGAGCTACGACGATGGCCAAGGGACCAATTCCTTCCAAGGACTGGGACAGCTCCGTGCTTGGAGATCTTGCCCCAGGCAGTATTGACGCCTTGAAACAGGGTCTTGCTGGCAAGGCAACGGCGCCTGGCACGCCCTCCGCAACCACACCCAACCCCTTTATGCGGAAGCAGCAACAAGGACCTCCGGGTGCGGTCCGTCCTCAGCGAACGACGAAGAAGCGAGGCTATGGCGAGAACACATACGAGGGCTATGGTGAAGGCTTCCCCGACGACGGCTACTCTACGGGAGATGGCGACGACAGGGGAGGTCAGAAACGTCGTAAGAAGGTTAGTGATGCTTCGCCCACCCCTCCCATGTCTCTGGCTGACCCCCAACAGGATGGCGGTAACGGCCAAGCGTTCCCGAACGCGATGCGTCCGCAAGGCTACGGTGCTGTGGGTGCTTAGCAACCGCCCGCGCCTACGAAGGTCAGGCGACGAAAGACGCGGAAGTAGGGCCGAGTCGTACGTCACCCGAGGTCTCTACCGCTCTACCGTGTGTTGGACGCCGCAAGCTTCCACCTGGTTGCTCCGGTCAACGGCTTTGGGGACGAGTATCAATGCTCTGCTCATGAGAGTGATGAGTAGCATGGTGGGACGAACAAAAAAAGGGGTTCAGCGGTCGACGCGCACATGTGTCGAAAGGAAGCACCGCTTTGAGGGTTACCGGGGGGTAAAAGGGCGGATGGGCATTCTGCTCTTTCTGATGATTTCCACTTCTAGCAGGGCGTTCGGGGGGATTCTCTTTATTACTTTTTTTTTCCCTGCTTGATCTTTACGCATTCAGTCAAGGTTGACAATGAAAACATGACCGACTGAAGGATGGGAAAATACCACGCGGTTAGGGGCATTCTAAAGGCTGCTACGAAAGGGGACGGATCATTTTCACCACGACCAAACCATCACAACCGGACGCAGAAAGAGAAAAAAAAAAATTCACTCCCACAGGGGCTGGGTCGTTGTAGCACTAACACAAACACACAAACACAAAGTAATTCAATAGAAGTAAGGCCATGAGATGCCTATACATTGATTTACTGTCGCGGTGATTGGTGGTCATCTAGTTTTCTGATTGTGACCAGACGCGTGTGATCAAAACTGGTATTCTTTTTAATGACTAAACCATCGTTTGTCTCTACTCTGGCTTTGAGGGTATTGTCCGTTCGAGAGCATCTCCTACGCAAGCGACTGGTACGCCTTCCTCCCCCCGCCCTGCATGCTTATACAGTCCAGCTGTTTCTCGCCCCTCGCTCCCCCACTCTCGACGAGCTCGTGGCTTGTTTTCTGGTTCATGGCATTTCCATTATCGCCCTGACGCTGAGGTCGTCCTGGACCCATCCCAGGATGCGTTCGCCTACGTCGCCGATGAGCCCGTCGTAGTGCGACCCGGCCAGGAACAGCCCGCAGTGGGCGCCGACCTCGTCCATGCCCTCCATGTACACGGGCACCCACGTCTCGTCGCGCCGGCCGTTGACCTTGCGCGGCAGCGTGCAGAACTTACGCTCCTTCTTGGGCTTGCCCGGGTCCGCTTGTGCTGCCGCCTTGGACCTCGTGGCCGATGTGGCGGCGGGGCCGCCGCCGGTCCGTGTGGTGTTTACGGACGCGGTCGAGGAGGCCGTGGTGGCCGGCGGCCTGTTTGCCTGCGCCGCGACCGACGCCGGCGCTGCGGCCGCGGCGCCGGCGATAACCGCCGCCGCCATGTGCGCCTCGGTCTCGGCTACGCTTCCGGCCTCGGGCTGCTTTTCGGGCTCGGGCGGCTCTCCCCGCAGTCTTCGGGCCTCCCTCTCCATCCGCTGAGCCTCCTCCGCCAGCCTGCGCGCCTCGCCCTCGGCCTGCGTCTCCTGTCTTTGGGCCTCTTCGGCCTCTTTCTTCTTGGCGGCTTCCTCTTCCTGCTTCCTCTTCTGCTCCTCCTTCTGCAGCCTCTGCTGCTCCTTCTCGATCCTCTGGGCCTCCTTCTGGGCTTCCTTCTCGGCCTTTTTGCGGCGTTTCTCGACGAGCTTCTGGCGCTCCTTGATGGCCTTGTCCCGGATTTTGATGGCGTTTTCGTACGCCTTCTGTGCCCGTTTGCCCTCCTTCTCGGCCTGCTTCCGGGCGTCCTTGTCCGTGTACTTGTCCAGATCAGGGGGCGTCGGTTGCTCGGGCAGGTCAGGGATGGGTGGAAGTTCCGGCTCATCTATCACCTCACCCATTGGGTTTGCCTCATTGGCCTCCCCTTTTCCAGCAGCAGCACTGCTCTGCTCAGCTGTGGAGGGTGCGTAAAAATCAGCACCACCGTCCAGCCTCTCCTTTTCTTTGCCCTTTGCTTCTGGCGCGTCGTGTGACAGGCCACGACGGAGCGCCTCCGTCGAGTTGGACGCTTCAGTAGACTCGTGATCAAACCTCGCCTGTTGTTCCTCATGGAGCGTTGATAGTCTTTCATCCACGTCCTCCATCGGGATCGGCTCCAGGAGTTCCATACTCTTCCCATCATCGGAATCCTCGACAGAGATCCTGGGCGTCAATGATGCCGGCGGCGAAAGCTGAGAGTCAACCTCGAGGGTGTTTGGTGGGCCGGAAACGAACCTCTGTTCGGGAGACCCTGGAGACTCTGGCGACTTGGGCGAGTCCGGCGTCTTTGGCTTCTTCGGTCTTCCCGTGCTGAGAGTGTAGTAGTTGACGAACCGTACCCTGACGGGAGGTGGCTTGTTCACATTGTTGCCGTAGTTGGTGCCGTCGCCCATGTGCTGTAGTGGGTCAACGCTCTCCATGGCACGGAGCTTGTTATATCGGGCGTTCAAGCCGGGGTAATCTGCCAGACAGCCGCCGTACTCGAGATGAGACATGACATGGTTCTTGGTGGCGTCCCAAATGCCCTCGCGGCTGTGCTTCTTGGCAAAGTGGCCCAGGCGTCTCATGAAGGGACGGTCTTTCAGATTCAGGTCGTTGAAAAAAGGCGGGTTGAAGGTGGGATCCGGCCGTTGCGGCGGTCCGTTCGAGGACAGAGATGGTGAGTTGCTTGCGTGAGGAGAGAGCTCTGCGCCCAGCGAACTGTTCGTCTCCAGGGTGTACATGGACGGATTGGGGCTGGTCAGAGCCGAGTTATTGGGGCTCAGGTAGTTTGACGAGGCGTCGAACTGATCGGGCTTTTCCTCGGCTGGCGATGCTGGTCTGAACAAGCTCGAGATTCCAGCCACGATGATGCCGGGATGAAGTCCCAGGAACGGCGAATCGAGAGAAATGGTGCCGAGTATGCGGTGCTTGTACGGGTGGCGCCCGTACGGGTGCCGGTTAGGCTGGGGGCAGGGTCAGTCTAGTCCAAGCGTCACTGGCGGGTTGTGGGCCATACCATCATGGCGACCTCTCCTGCAAGCAAACCACCCATGGAGTGGCCGACGAGAATCACATCGGTAGAGTCGGACTCGTGGGGCTCCAGCCAATGGCTGAAGTTGTCCCGAGCCACATCGATGGCCTTGTACGTTTTGTAACGGGGGTAAATTTTGGAGTGGACGACATGGGTCTCGGCAAGCGCCTCCTTCAGGTAGTTGTGGACGTGAGCCGGGAAGGACCTGAAGGACGACTCGTTACCATAGAAGCCATGGATGTAGATGATGAGTAAGGTCCGGCGGATGACGCCGTCGCGGTCCTTTATGGATGGGGCAAGTGAGTGAGCCGAGGACGACCTAGGATCGGCCAAGCGCCACTTGGAATCCACGATCCCGAGGTAGTCGGGCGACGACTGGGGGTAGCTGCCGGAGGGGAAACCCGAAGACGGACCCGCGTGAGACTCGCCGTGCGCGGCGTAGGCGGTCGTCGGAGGCGGCGCGAACAGGGACGAGGAGGTGGATCCAAAGTTACCGGAGCCGGAAGCGGAAGCGGAAGCGGAAGCAGTCACGGAGTACGGCGGCGGCGGTGGTGCGGCCGAAGACGAGGATCCGTCGTAGGAGTATCCGGCCATGACGTCAAAACCCGAGGTCAAATCCAGAGGCGTATGAGGGGTGTGGTGAGAGAGGGGTAAGGTCGGGAGAGGAGGGGGGAAACGAGCGAGCGACTCCAAGTTGAGGCGACAAAGTATACCCAGAGCTATGAGCCTCGGGCGCGGTGCATTAGTTGTAAAAGAAAGACAGACTTGGGCTGGCGAGATATACAACGGACAGACAGGCCGTAGAATTGATCAAGGACCGGTCATCGCCGACGGGTACTAAGCAGGAAGCCCGTGGTTTTTTTTGTCATTTGGCTTGGCTTGCTGCAAGAAACTGGGCCAGGCGTGCGTGATAAGGCAACGTTTGCCGTGTCGGGCAGGATGAGGTAGGGATAGAGCTATGGGAGAGAGTGGACTGAGTAAGGTAAAGTCAGGTAGTGGAGCTTGCCGTAGGTAGTTGCGGTGCGTGCTGTGCGAGAATACGCGGAAAAAGCGAAACGCGGGACGCTGGTGGTTTATTGCGCCGCGCTGCTGCGCCCTGCTTTCCAGGCGGACAGGCACCTGGAGTAGTGCGTTTACCTTAGGTAAGGCAGGCAGGCAGGCAGGCAGGCAGGCAGGTAGGTAGGTAGGTAGGTAGGTAGGTACATACTATAGCACGTACGGATGAGGACTACGGTGTAGAGCACCTACGGTATGGAGAGGGAAAGGACTGCCACGTGCCACTTCTTCACCCGCGCGGACACGCACGCCTACGCCGACAAGGTCGCAGCGTACCAGCCTCACATGGACGCTCGCTTTGCACTTGCATCGCCCACCGATTGGCGGCTTGAGGTGCCGAAGACAAGACGCGCCCAGCTGCGGTTGGCTGATGCTGCCGGCACTGACAGGGGAGGGGGATGACGACATGCTCTCTGCCGGTGCTCGAAACAAGCTGTCGCGGCCTCTCTCCAAACGACTTTTTGTCATCTCTCGGGTCGTCGGGGCGCAACATGTGTATTGGCCCATTGCCGTGATGTGCCGTTCATCCGTCGGGGCCTTTATCGTCCCAGGTGCGTAGAGCTACACTACTGTGTAGAGGCTTTCGCCAATGCCCCAAGACCTTAGTCAGCTGTGCTCTTTACACGGCCTGACGTGAAGGCGACAGACGTGGATGGAGCCTGTCTCTAAGCCAAGTCGGACTTTCTGGCAGTGTCTGACTAGGGAGAGTTCTTTCGTTCCATTACTGCCCATCCGGGCTGTGCTGTTGAGGCTTTCCGCCAGACACAACGTTGACTTTTTGAATTCTATTTAATTTTAGCTCGCTGCTGCCAACAGTTTACCTTACGCGCTAGAGTGTATATGGATGAGCTGTGACAGCATGGCTGCACAGATAAGACTTGTTATGCCAGTCATCGCAGCTGTGCCGCCGAGAGATCCAGAAATTGACTGCCCTCGCTGGTGCGACGCTGCACGACCTCTATCCGTGCTTTAAGAAATTGCTGCGCACCGTTCACAACCGGCCGCAGGCAAACGAGCAAGTAGGCAAGCAACATAGGAAAGAGAGAGAGAGAGAGAGAGAGAGAGAGAGAGAGAGAGAGAGAGAGAGAGAGAGAGAG